>CAUYON010172880.1:0-12408 GCA_963573935.1 Arctocebus calabarensis
TATAGAAGGTGGGGACTTTGTAAAATGATTAAGTAATGAGGACTCTGCCCTCATGAGTGAGATCAATCCCCTTATGAAAAAGCCCCTCCCCCCAAAAAAGGCCCCAGCTGAGTGCAGTGGCTCAGCCTGTAATCACAGCACTCTGGGAAGCCAAGGGGGGGTGGACTGCCTGAGCGCACAGCTTCCAGACCAGCCTGAGCAAGAGCAAGACCCAAGACCCCATCTCTAAAAAATACCCGGGCGTGGTGGGGGCGCCTGTAGTCCCAGCTACTTGGGAGGCTTAAGAGAATTGCTTAAGCATAAGAGCTTGAAGTTGCTATGAGCTCTGATGCCACGGCACTCTACCAAGGGCTACACAGTGAAACTTTGTCTCAAAATAAATAAATAAATAAAACAAAACAACTCCTCCAAAAAACCCAAAATAACACTAATACACAGCAGTATATAATTCAGAGCTAGAGATATATAATATGAATACCACACTATCAAGACATATTTTACAAATCAGATAAATTATTTATAAAATTCATAGACGTTTTGAAGATTATACTACTTTTGTGAATTTCTGTTGCTTATATAGTTATTATTTCTTTAACGAAATCTATTCTAGAACACTAAAAGGAATGAAAATGAAATTTCATCCGTGACAGCACAGAATGTTTTTAACCATAACAAGGGAAGAGCCCAGTGTGCCATCTTGTAACAGCTTCCAGTCTTCTAACGCACGTTCCCTCCTCCTTCCACGTCCTCGTCGCCCTGGTTTGTGGCTGCCTTGTCTCCACTTAACACAGGGATCTCTTTTCTCTTTGCGTGGTGCAATGCGCACAAGTGCTGCTGCCTTAGAAGGCCCACTCAGCAGCCCTCTGCGTTTCCAAAAAAGGACAAAATGCCCACACTGTGCAAATGAGGAAAGAAGCCTAAATCTAATCAAAATATTCTTGTATTTTTTTTTCCTGATAAAAACTTAATCCTTCATGCTGTGTATAAAAATATACAGTCACAAAAAATATGAGAGTCTTTAAATCTTGAGAATGACCTCAGGAATGGCTGCAGACGCGCATAGCAGCATTGGGGAAGCTACCTACAGTGAGAGAGTACAAACTACACGTGTGTCCATGACTTAGACTTTGTCGATGTTTTCTATGTTTTATTTCATATCATTTATCATTCATATTATTTGAATATTTTTAAGAATAAAAATACAAACTTCTAAGGTTTATTAACAAATAAACTCATAGAAGTATTTTCTCCTAAATTTTTGCTATACACACTGTGACAAAGTACAGTATATATATATATATATATATATTTTTTTTTTTTTTTAGATTAGGCAGGTGCAGTGGTGAGAAGCAGGAAAATCTGTTTGTATGGATCTTGAATCCATGCCCAATACACTTATGGGGTCATAGTCCAATAGAAAAACATTGCTATTCACTGGGGAATAATATTTAATGATGAAAAATTTTAAAAAAGAAAAAATAATAATCAGGAATGTAGAGAATGGGGAAGGAAAGAAAAATAAAACTGGAAAAATACATGCAGGATATAAATATAGTTTATGTATTTATTTTAAAATGTATTTAATTTACCAAAAAAATTAATTCCCTAAAACTGATGTAGCTGATATTACATGTTAAATATATTAAGTGACATGTAGACTAAGGCTACCCATCTTATTTGGCTATAAACTGATTTATTTGTCCCCAGTCAGAAAGAAGTCTAAACTGCCCCTAACTATTAAAATGTCTGATTCAGGGAAATTTACTACAGAAATTCACTATAATTCTACACCTCAACAATTGTTAATGTGATAGTCTCAATCCCAGGACATCGTTAAGAAAAGAACTATTTATTGCAAAAAGGTCAGGTATACATAAACCAGAAGCAGGTGAATCAGCCCAGCCTGCGATTCCACACAGCGAGAGCTGCAGAGCAAGGACACGACCAGAGAAAGGGCCTCGCGCGGAAACACGATCGAAATGGTTGGGTTCAAGGCACTCTGGATTCCGGATCTCTCAACGTGAAGAATCCCAATACTACACCGAGTCCCTTGGATCCTGATTCCAAGCGAGAAACTCGGTTCTCAGCACATGTGCACGGGCACCTCAGCCTCTCCCTGCCGCTTCCTATCCCAGTCGGGAAGGCAGGATGTTTGCTAGGCATGTGTTTATGAGTAAAGACAGAAAAATCCCCAGTTTAAAACCAAATATTTTCCTTGTTTAATTCTGGTATCTTATTGGTCCATATGCTGCCTCCTCCTCACAGTATGGTATCAAAATCTCCAACATTTTGACTTTCTTTTAAAATGTAATGATAGTATCAAGCAGACAGAATGAAGAGACAGCACCGTGGGACAGCAGAGTGAAGCACCGGCTCCCTGCTCCAGAAACGCCAGCCGGACGCCGTCCCACCACATGGCTGTAAAACATTCGCCCTCTTCTCTAGCTTAAGAATCCTATGACTTAATCACAACCAGCTCAGTACAATCTGACAGAAAACATCTGGTGAGACTTTCAAAGGCCTGCTGGCCCACACTCGTGCGGCAGAGGAAACCGAGGCTAACGAGAGGCCCGGAGTGCGTACCAGGAGGGTCTTCATCATCCGTTTGTGTGGACCTGGTCCTGCCTGCGGCCAGCCCCACTCCTACATTCGCTAGAGTGCACACACATTCCTTTTTCTTTTTGGCTTAAGTAGAGAGATTTCAGTTTTGTAATCTGCATCCAACAGAATGCTATAGAGTGCCTATTTGGTGCAAAAGTTCTTGTTTCTGCCCCCACATTATTCATATCGAGACCCCATCAAGTTCTTTTTGTAGTAACTGACAAGGTGACTGTGACTATCAGGAAAGCAGTAAGCTAAGAAAGAACCACAATTCCTCTTAGAGACTGAACACACGCTAGAAGATTCTGGAAAGTTATTCAGTAACAAAACCTGGTTAGCCGGGTTGAGCTCACATTGGAGATGGAATCTGTTCTAATAACTTGGGAGGCCTCGTAGAACCACTAACTGTTTTGGGAAGTGCTGCAGACAGAGCCCCTCCGTCTGAAAAATACTGAAGCAAGCGTTCCTATCTGCTCCTAACACAGGTACATGGAAACGTTGAGTATACCAGAAGATCGCAGAACTCGATTCCGAATGTGAAAGGAGTTTACAGTCTAGATTGAAACTAACTTACCTGCATTGAAATGAGAATGAAATCAATTAGGCTCCCAATTCCACAAAACCCTACGGTGCAAAACTTTAACAAACCTAGAAAAGAAGGTAAAGCCATTTACAATCTAGAAAGTGTTGTAAATATTAACAAACTTTTCTATTTTCAAAAAATCCCTTATATATATCACAAACTCTTTATATGTAGAATATAAAAGTAATCCTTTAAGGGCAGTGTCTGTGGCTCAGTGGGTAGGACACCAGCCCCATATCCCAAGGGTGATGGGTTCACACTCAGCCCCGGCCAAACTGCAATAAAAAGATAACTGGGGGTTATGGTGGGCACCTGTAGTCCCAAGTACTTGGGGGGCTGAGGCAAGAGAATTGCTTCAACCCAAGAGTTTGAGGTTGCTATGAGCTGTAATGGCACAGCACTCTTCCCAGGGTGCCAACTTACTTGAGACTCTGTCTCAAAGAAAAAAAACAAAAACAAAAACACACAAACCTTTGTTTTTCTCATAAGAAAACACTTACATTTTAACATGAGTATAACCAGGAAAACAGAGTACTTTCCTGTTATCTGTTTCCAAAAGAGCTAGCATCTTTGAAATGCTACAATCCTTTAATCTTGCAGATAAGCAAACAAAATTTAATATGTTAGTTATTGCACATTACAAAAACATAAGCCAGGCATGGTGGCTTATGCCTTTGTAATCCCAGTACCTTGGAAAGACAAGGTATGAGGATTGCGTGAGCCCAAGAGTTTGAGACCAGCCTGGGCAACATAGCAAGACTCTATCTCTATAAAAAATAATGTTAAAAGTTAGGCAGGTGTGCTGACTTGCACCTGTAGTCATAGTCCCGACTACTCAGGAGGCTGAGGCAGGAGAACTGCTTGAGCCCAAGAGTTGTAGGTTGCAGTGAGCCATCACTGCACCTCTGTACTCCAGCCTGGGTGGCAGAGCAAGACCCTGTTTCTTTAAAAAAAAAAAAAAAAAGAATTATAGATGTTAACATAGAGTTAAAAACACAAATAATATTATTAGAAAAATAAGCTTCTTGGCAAAAGAAGGTTTCCTGCCAAAGCAGCTATGATGCACTGAATAAATCAGTTAAAAGAACACAATCTAAGAAATAGGCTAAAAAAGGAATTTTCTGTAGAGAGAAAATTTTTCTTAAAGGATTTTTGACATTTTATAAAATATTGAACTCAGTACCCCCATCTCATTCTGAAATATCACACTCAACATTAAATTATTTTAAAAGAGTAAGTTTCCAGCTGGGCTTGGTGTCTTACACCTGTAATCTGAGCACTCTAGAAGGATGAGGCAGGAGGATCCCTTTAGCTCCGGAGTTCAAGACCAGCCTCAGCAAGAACGAGACCCCCATCTCTACTGAAAATAGAAAAAGTAGCTGGGCGTAGTGTTGGGAGCCTACAGTCCCAGCTATTCAGGAGGCTGAGGCAAGGAGTTTTTTTCTTTGCTTTTTTTGTATTTTTGCAGACAGAGTCTCACTTTATCACCTTCGGTAGAGTGCCGTGGCATCACACAGCTCACAGCAACCTCCAACTCCTGGGCTTAGGTGATTCTCTTGCCTCAGCCTCCCGAGTAGCTGGGACTACAGGTGCCCGCCACAACGCCTGGCTATTTTTGGTTGCAGTTTGGCCAGGGCCAGGTTTGAACCTGCCACCTTCGGTATTTGGGGCTGGTGCCCTACTCGCTGAGCCACAGGCGCCGCCCTGAGGCAAGGAGTTTGAGGTTGCTGTAAGCTAAATGATGCCACAGTACTCTACCCAGGACAACAGAGTGACACTTTTGTCTCAAAAAAAAAGCAAGAGTAAGTTTCACACCCACAGGATTTACATTATTTACTCCGTTCTCTTGAAATTCTGTTCGTCCATTGATAAGACACCAGATACTTTCCCATACCTTGGCTACTGTAAATAATACTGCATGGAACCTGGGAGTGCAGCTGTTTCTCACGTACTGATTTCATTTCCTTTGGATATATATCCAGAAGTGGGATTGATGGATCGTACAGCAGTACTATTTTTAATTTTTTGAAGAAGCTTTACCAGAGCTGTCTAAACTTTTGGCTTCTCTGTGCCGCACTGGAAAAGTTGTGTTGGGCCAAAGATTAAATATACAAACACTAACAAAAGCTAATTAGCAAAAAAAAAAAAAAAAAAATCTGTGCATCATTTTCATGATATCTGCCACCACAGACAAACGAAAACGTCTTCACACGATCTACACGCAGCCTGGGAGCCGTGGGATGGACCGCAGAGGCTCCGCCAGGGCTGCACCAATTTACATCCCCATGAAGAGCACAGGAGGCTCCTTTCCTGCCACACCCTCATCAACACTTGTTTTCACTGGTCTTTTTGATAATGACCAACCTACTAGGTGTGGACTCTCACTGTGGCTCTGATTGTTGCACATCTGAATGTCTTTGGAAAAAAACTACTATTCAGGCTCATTTTTGAATCTGGTTATTGTGTTGTGTTTTTGCTATTGACTTGTATGAGTTCAATGTATATTTTGGATATTGATCTCTTACATAGATGGCTTATTAAAATATAAATCATGATTGGGCGGCGCCTGTGGCTCATTGAGTAGGGCACCAGCCCCATATACTGAAGGTGGCGGGTTCAAACCTGGCCTCGGCTGAACTGCAAAACAGAAAAATAGCTGGGCGTTGTGGCGGGCGCCTGTGGTCCCAGCTACTTGGGAGGCTGAGGCAAGAGAATCGCCTAAGCCCAGGAGTTGGAGGTTGCTGTGAGCTGTGTGACACCACGACACTCTACCGAGGGTGATAAAGTAAAACTCTGTCTCTACAAAAAAATAAAATAATAAAATAAAATATAAATCATGATATACACATACACATGGAATATTATTCTTTTTAAAAAAGGAAATTCGGCTCAGTGCCTGTAGCAGAGTGGTTATGGTGCCAGCCACATACACTGACGGTGGTGGGTTTGAACCCATCCCGGGCCAGCTAAACAACTGCAACAAAAAAATAGGCGGGTGTTGTGGCGGGCGCCTGTAATCCCAGCTACTCGGGAAGCTGAAGCAAGAGAATCACTAAGCCCAAGACTTTGAGGTTGCTGTGAGCTATGACACCACAGCACTCTACCAAGGGTGACATAGTGAGACTCTGTCTCAAAATAAACAAAAACTGTATATGTGAACTTTGTTAAGGTACTAGATGTTGAATATTCTTATCACATACAAAAAAATCTGACACATGTCAGACTGCGAACATGTTACTTAGCTTGCTTATGGCAGTCATTATACAAGGTTCTATTATTATTATTATTATTTTTTTTTTTTTGAGACAGACTCTTACTGTACTGCTCTCAGTAGTGCGTCATGGCATCACACCAACCTTTTTTCTTGGGCTCAAGTGATCCTCTTGCCTCAGCCTCCTGAGTAGCTAGGACTATAGGTGCTCACCACCACACCTGGCTAGTTCTTCTATTTTTAGAAGAGACAGGGTCTCACTCTTGCTCAGCCTGGTCCTGAACTCCTCAAGCAATCCACCCACCTCAGCCTGTTAGAGTGCTAGGATTACAGGTGTGAGCCACGGTGCCTGGCCCCACAAGGTATAATTATATGTAAACTCCACATTGTCACCTTAAATATGCACAATTTTTTTGTTAATCATACCTCAATAGAAAATAAAAATTAAATGCCAGGCTCAGTACCTGTAGTTCAGTGGTTAGGGCGCTGGCCTATACACCAGGGTTGGCAAGTTCGAGCTTGGCCCAGGCCTGCTGAACAACAATGACAAATGCAACAACAACAACAACAATAACAAATAGCCAGGTGATGTGGCGGGAGCCTGTAGTCCCAGCTACCTGGGAGGCTGAGGCAAGAGAATCACTTAAGCCCGAGAGTTTGAGCTTGCTGTGCGCTGTGACGTCACAGCAGTCTACAGAGGGCAACATAATGAGACTCTACCTCAAAAAAAAAAAAAATTAAATTCCAATGATGTTTAATGGCATTAAGGAAGTACTTTACAAAGCTATATAAAAATAGGATCACTGCTTTTCATAACCAAGAAGAAAGATTAAATAAGGTTACAAGAAAATGGAATTCTTTAATTCTTTCCTTTTATGCCCAGGTTGGTGCACTGTGCCAGTCACGTGACCACAATGCACTGGGGCCTCCAACTCCTGCCTTCAAGCGGCTCTCCCAGCTTAGCCTACCAGGAGCTGAGACTCCAGGTGAGTGCCACTGATCCAGGGGAAAATGAAATGTGAGACTCTATCTATAATTACTTTCATACCAGTCAACACTGGTTATGCGGTTAAGAACTTTTTGTTCTTTTCTTTTTTTTTTTTTTAGAGACAGAGTCTCACTTTGTCACCCTCGGTAGAGTACCATTTAATCACAGCTCACAACAACCTCCAGCTTTTGGGCTTAGACAATTCTCTTGCCTCTGTCTCCTGAGTAGCTGGGACTATAAGCGCCCGCCATAGTACCTGGGTACCTTTTGTTGCAGTTTGGCAGGGGCTGGGTTTGAACCCACAACCCTTGGTATATGGGGCCAGTGCCCCTACTCACTGAGCCACAGGCACTGCCCTGCAGTTAAGGCAATGATCATTTTAATTTTAATACCAAAATTCCTTAACCTTGGATTCTTAGTAAAAATTAAAAATATAGTTACAAATTAACACTGTAATTTTTACATATTAGATTAGCTTAGCTGATACAATCCAAATCCTTATAGCAAGATAGGTTAAATGCAAGTAAGATAAAGAAGGATAGAATTCTGTATTTGAATGCATAAAGATATGAAGATTTTCAGTTAAAGATAAAAAATTTGAAAAGCCCACTTAGCTCTTCTCCTTCTAAAACCCCACTAAAAAATGGAATCGAGATTTTTTTTATTTTTTTGAGACAGAGCCTCAAGCTGTCACCCTGGGTAGAGTGCCGTGGCATTACAGCTCACAGCAACCTCCAATTCCTGGGCTCGAGCAAGTCTCCTGCCTCTGCCTCCCAAGTAGCTGGGACTACAGGCACCCGCCACAACGCCTGGACATTTTTTCATTGTAGCCATCATTGTTGTTTGGCGGGCCCTGGGGCTGGATTCGAACCCGCCAGCTCAGGTGTAGGTGGCTGGCGCCTTAGCTACTTGAGCCATAGGTGCCGAGCCTGGAATAGAGATTTTTAAAAAGTGACAAAGTCAATAAAATGAATGAAAGGTAATTCATTAAGAATAAGCTATAAATCAAATGAATGAGAGTTTGTCAAATATAAATCATAAGAGACCACTGGCCTAAGCTTCTGTACTAGGCCCCAGAAGACTAAAAATCAGAATGGAGTCACCTCTGATAAAGCTGCACATCTAAACTATGCTGTTGTCTGGCTTTCTGAGAGATCAGAAGAGATAACAGCCAATTTCCCAAACAGGCCAGTTTAAAATCTTTTATTAATAGATAATAGTAGGTTGTTCAGCCCACAGCAACCTGAAACTCTTGGGCTTAAGCGATTCTCTTGCCTTAGCCTCCCAAGTAGCTGGGACTACAGGCGCCACCACAACGCTCAGCTATTTTTAGAGACAAAGTCTCATGCTGGTTCAGACTGAACTTGTGAGCTCAGGCAATCCACCCACCGTGGCCTCCCAGAGTGCTAAGGTTACAGGTGTGAGCCATCATGCCCGGCCTAATCAGTTATTTTTCTATTTTTCTGTTTTCCTGTCCCTGCCTTACATGAAAGTATTTTTGAAACAACTAATATGCTGTTTGTCTTTGCTTCAGCCCTTTTCAGCTCATTGGAACAATTATTCTATTTTATGGAATAAAGTGTTGCCCTATTATAGTATTGCAAATAAAACCAATTGAGATCTTTAAGCTAAATTTGTTGTAATTTTGTCTTTTGATGAGTTGTTTTCTTTCAAGCCAGCAGTCAAACTATTTCTTTAATTAATCAATAGCTAATGGTTATAATAAAGTACATTAAAGTTTATGCAAACCCTCTACACTGAAGTGTAAGGTCGAATGTTACAAGTTAGATTTGCAAGTTCATGGAACCTAAGCTTCAAACTGAAAGCTTCCATCTCTTTGATGTAAGCTATAATAGACTGGGGGAGCAGCAGCCTCAGAAAGGCAGCTCCTTATTCATGTACAAAGCTTTATTACCTGGAGTTTATCTTGTAATAAAAAAATTCATAATATATATACCAACATGTTATTATGTTTTACAGTGAGTCAAAAACATTAACTTACACCACAAGAAATGACAGTTCCTCTGACATACTTCATAAGACAATAAAAGTCACTCATTAACTCAAACATTTAAAATATATCTACTATTTAAAATCATCACAGAATAAAGTGTTCTAAAGAATAGTATTTCTCCTTCCCTTCCTAATCCTTTAAAAACTTTTTAAACGTTAGAAATCTTTCTGAAAACACGTGTAGTACAGTCTTCTTTAAAGAGTATGTGTCAGAAAATGCAAAGACTAACTCAGAAGATCTGGGATTTATTTTATCTGTCACCACGTCATGTTACTTTCTCATATGCACCTAGTTTCTCCATCTATCCATCATTTTAAAAAGGGTTAGGCTGAAAGATAGTTAGGCCTTCCGTACATAGTGTAGGGGTTCAGCTGTGCTCCGATGAAGAGCATGGCAGTGGGGTTCACTATCACCCAAACTGCATCAACCTCCTCTCAGGTTACTCAGCCACCAACCTTCTCCAAACTAAGCCATTTCCTATCATTTCTCCAATATTATCTTCCTGAAATATAAATCAGACCAGGACATTTGCCTAAACAAATTTCATATTTCTGGTAATTAAAGGGTAACTCCTGATATGTAAAGGTCTAAAATCCATAGCAAGACACTCCAGGCTACCTCCCCAGGCATTTCACCTCTTGCCACTGTCTGGCCTGCACCACAGGCTAAACTGTCACATCTCTGCTCTCTCACCCTCTGCCTCTGCACACGCTGTTCCCTGGATACCGTCATCTTTCAAAACCTAGCTCAAATGTACTTCACCTAAGCAGCCTTCCTTTACTCCCGAAGCCAAACGAATCAGTCCCTTTTCAGTGCTTTGTATTTGTTATGACATTACAGTGCTATATCGAAAAATGGCCTGTCAACATATTTGTTTTATTTTGTATTTATTTTCTTGTTAACTAACCTACACTATGATCTCCATCATTATTTCTACAGCACTTACTTAGTAACTCAAATGTTGAATAAATGTTTGTTAACCAAATAAATTAGCGTATATAGAACTTCTAACTTTGACTTTTTTTTTTTTTTTGAGATAGTCTCAAGCTGTCACTGCAAGAAGAATCCTGTGGTGTCATAGCTCACAGCAACCTCTGACTCTGGAGCTCATGTGAGCCTCTTGCCTCAGTTTTTCTATTTTTAGTAGCAACGGGGGTCTAATTCTTGCTCAGGCTGGTCTTGAACTGACAAGCTCAGGCAATCCACCTGCCTCAGCCTCCCAGAGTTCTAGAATTACAGGCGTGAGCCACCACGCCCAGCCACTTTGACTTTTATTTAATGAACTTATAACTCAGTTTTAAGTACAGCTGTCAGAAACATACCCTCACTAACTCCCACAGTGAAGATTCCTCTTTGAATTTTGGTATAGCTACTTGGAAGAAGTAAGGTTAATTCTGCTAGCTGGAAAGCAGAACATTCCAAAACTTTTAAATGTGTACAGTGAAGGGCTACTATACAGGCAGAATACTATAGTAAATAAAACATGATCTCTGAAACCAGAAATTCGGGTTCAAATTGAGGTTACTGGCTGAGTGTCCTTGGGTAAATCTCTTAATCTCGTGACAATCTCACTATCCATAAAACAAAGATGATAACAACAAATATGTCACAGAATAAAGCAAAGACTCTAGACTCAGTAAATCCCTTAACCTTGCCAGTGACAGTTTTTTAACTGTTAAAGAGGATTTAAAGAGGATGATAAATTTACAGTTGTAATGGCTTAACTAAAGGAGGCACGTGAAAGTATTGTTTGAACCAAAGCTATAGGCAAATACAAATTGTTTTCTAAGTATTGGTCCCTGCAGTAAATGTAAAGATTATAGCTAGGAGGAAGGTATGCTGAGGACGCTCAGAGTGACAGAAGTCAGACTCCCAGCCTAGACCAAGCTGGTTGCCAAAGTTCCAGCCCCAACTTGTCCTGAAAGAAATACGTAGGTTCTAGTGACAGAGGCTCAGGTAGAAGGAGCTGCTTTGGAGGGGAGGGGATGTGCATTTGTTCAGAAATCGCTCACTGACCCTCCACTGTGTGCTTGGCACTAGCAGTGACAGCTCCACTCCACTGTCTTCAGTAAATGCCTACACTACTGCATCTGTTTTCATAAAGGAAAGTCAGTATTTCTTACCAAAGCTGCGCTGTAGAGCTAACTGAAAGTTCTATATTTACGGAAGAATGTTAACTATTCAACTCCAGTTGCATGGAATTTATAACATGCAGCAATTTAATCTATAAGAATACATATATTTAATAAGAATGCAAGTTTCACAGTATTTTTTTTAGTGAAAAATACTTACCCAAGGCAGGGTATCCAAGGTAAAATCGATCTGCTCCCAACCATCCAAGAAAAAGAGATAGCGCCACGGCCACTTTGTATGAGTAGCCATTTCTGCACAAGAGTAAAAGCCGGGAATCACATTCATGTATTTCCAATATGTGAACATTTTAGAAAACAGAATGATTAATTTGTACTTATTTGTTAATTGGTTCATTTATTCATTCAATTAACACTTTCTGGGTGCCTACCATGTGCCAGGCACTATTCTAGGTGACTGGGATATATAAAAAGTGAAGAAAAGTAGCAAAGATCCCTGTACCTGAGGAGCTTGCAATCCAGCGACAGCATGCAATAACATATTTAAAAAGTAAATCACAGTGGGGCGCTGGGGTGCACCTGTGTAGCCCCAGCTACTCAGGAGGTTGAGGAGGACTGGTCACTTGAACCCAAGAGTCCAAGGTGCAGTGAACTATGGTGGCACCAATACACTCCAGCCTGGGCAACAGAGAGAGACCCTGTCCCTTTATTAAAAAAAAAAAAAAATCATATACTATGTTAGAAAGTCATAAATGTTACTTTAAAAAAAAAAAAGAAGGGCGGCTCCTGTGGCTCAGCGAGCAGGGTGCCGGCCCCATATACCGAAGGTGGCGGGTTCAAGCCCGGCCTCGGCCGAACTGCAAAACAAAAAAATAGCCGGGCGCTGTGGCGGGCGCCTGTAGTCCCAGCTACTCGGGAGGC
>CAUYON010172881.1:0-10943 GCA_963573935.1 Arctocebus calabarensis
TCTAGTACCTGTCAAAGACTTCTTTTTCAGAATTTTCTTGCCTTTTTTTTTTAGACAGAGCCTCAAGCTGTCACCCTGGATAGAGTGCTGTGGCATCACAGCTCACAGCAACCTCCAATTCCTGGGCTCAAGCAAGTCTCCTGCCTCTGCCTCCCAAGTAGCTGGGACTACAGGCACCCGCAACAATGCCTGGCCATTTTTTGGTTGTAGCCGTCATTGTTTGGCGGGCCCGGGCTGGATTTGAACCCGCCAGCTCAGGTGTATGTGGCTGGTGTTGAGGCACAGGCGCCGAGGCTTTCTTGCCTATTTTTATACATTTATTCTTTTAAAATGAATAATTTTCTTAGGCGCTTAACAATCATTTTGAAATTTAAATTGAGATTTCATAGAATTTATTGTTTAATTGAAGAAAAAATAAAGCTTTCATAATGCCAAGTCTTATCTAAAAACATAGTATATTTATTCACTTGTTCTCTTATGTTCCTTGATAGTTTATTAATTCAATTAGCATAGGCCCTGAATGTTTCTTACTATGTGATATTTATCTTTTCTTGTTGTTGTAAATGCAGAAGGGATTTTTAATTTTGACTTACTTTTTAACTGGTTACATTTTCCTTTTTAGTTTATATGAGTATTAGTTGTGTTATTTTTTAAAGTTTGTCAACTTTTTACTAAATTCTCACTTCGTTTCTAGTACTTCTCTTATTTTCACATAATCATTCTATAGCTGTTTGTTTTTTTACATATATTAGCTACCATTATATATCCAGAGTATTAAACAATAATAGTAGAAAGTTTTACTATTACTAGCAGAAAAGTACTAGTAGAAAATTTTTCCTTATTCTTGACTTTAATGAAATCAAATAAAATATTTTACTAATTAAGTAATTTTACTAATTTGTGGCATAATTCATTATTATGCTGAGAAAGTTATGATATTTCTGTTGCATTAGGGATTCTGATCCCTTAATGTTATATAAATATCTTTTGGCATATTTAGATATGATCATATGTGTCTTCTCTAAGTCTTGGGAATTATACGGTAGTATCTTTGCACTAAGTCGAGGCGTCTACTTTAACAGATTACTGCACACTATTTTAATATTCTTGATTTTTAATAATAATATGTGAACTTGAATTGTAGGTTACTTTGTGTTGTCTTTGTCAAATTTAGTATCATTGTTACACTAGCTTTATAACAAAAATTAAGACTTTCCCCCTTCCTTCTTCCATGAGCTGGAAAATTAACATCACAAAAATTGTATGGTTCTTAAAGTCTGAAAGACCCTGAGACATTGAGCCAAGGGAGAATTTTTCCATTGAAACTACATTATGTCAGCTCGGCGCCTGTGGCTCAGCGGGCTAAGGCGCCAGCCATGTACACCTGAGCTGGTGGGTTCAAATCCAGCCTGGGCCCGCCAACCAACAATGACGGCTGCAACCCAAACAAAAATAGCCGGGTGTTGTGGTGGGCGCCTGTAGTCCCAGCTTGGGAGGCAGAGGCAGGAGACTTGCTTGAGCCCAGGAATTGGAGGTTGCTGTGAACTGTAATGCCACGACACTCTACCCAGGGCAACAGCTTGAGGCTCTGTCTCAAAAAAAAAAAAAAAAAAGAAACTACATTATGTCATTAGTTAAAATTGACTAAAATTATTAAAATTTTAATTTTTTTTTTTTTTTTTATAGTAGACATGACTCACTTTTAGATTTAGTTAACCATAAAAGTTTCCTATCTATGGGCATGATGTAATGAGAACTGAAGAAACTGCTTTCCTTGTTTAAAAATTATGTGCAGGTTCAGTATCCTTTATCTAAAATGCTTGGAACCAAAGTGTTTCAAGTTTGGGGTATTTTTGGATTTTGGAATATTTGAATAATAGCTCGTAATACATAATGAGATGTCCTGGAGATAGAACCCAAGTTTAACCATGAAATTCATTTATGTTTCATACATACCTTATACACATACCCTGAAATTTTATAAAATAATTTTATGCATGAAACTAAGTTTTAACTGTGACTCATGACTTGAAGTCAGGTGTGGAATTTTCCACTTGTGGTGTAAATTCTATGCTAAAAATGTTCCAAATTTTGGATGACTTTGGATTGTCACATTAAGTTCAAGCTGTTTACACTCTAAAGATTTCCTGTTCATTTAAGACTAAACAACTACCCTTTATGTGTTTCTTAATGTTAACAAATTATTCCAAAGGCTTGAGTCTCATAACTTTGAAACTTACTTTTCCAGCTCCTCCTGTGAATGTGCAAATGTACAGCTGGCCCCACGAGGGCATCCTCCTCTCTGCTTCATATCTCGACACATGTATGTTTTATATTTGCTATGCTGTGGAGGCTAAGACCAAAATAAAAATATCAAACACTAAAACAAAACAAAACAACACACCCCAAACATAAACTCTGTGCTGTCACTTTAGGATCTTGACACTCTAGAACAGTATTTTTCTACCTTTTTTATCTCATGGCACACTTGAACCTACGGCACATTTAAATTACGTTGGTGCAAAAAGAGAGTTAAAAAAAAGAATACACTTACTATGCTTTGAACTTCTCTTGAAAACTAATTAATGATCTTTAAAAATTTTCCTGGCACACCAGTTAAAAATCACTCATCTGGATGAACACTTTAGACTAATTCACAGGTTTACCTAAGTTACCCAGAGCTAAAGTGATGGAAATCATTCTAACTAAAGTCCCAGAGATTCCAAAAATGAACAAATAAATAGAAAGAAGGTAAGTCTGATTTTTCTGATATGTTGATATTAATTCTCAAACAAGTAGCAGCATATAAATTTCCTTTTTTCTTTCTTTCTTTCTTTCTTTTTTTTAAGTCAGAGTCTCACTTTGTCACCTCAGTAGAGTACTGTGGCTTCACAGCAAACTCAAACTCTTGGGTTTAAGCGATTCTCTTGCCTCAGCCTCTCAAGTAGTTGGGACTACAAGCACCCGCCATAATGCCTGGCTATTTTTTATTGAGGTTGTCATCATTGTTGTTTAGCTGGCCTGGGCTGGGTTCAAACGCGCCAGCCTCAGTAGATGTGGCTGGCACCATAACCACTGTGCTACAGGCACTGAGCCTACATTCTTTAATAAATGTCATGGGACTCCATAATTGCCTCTCTACATTTTATAATGGAAAAACAAATGACTGGAGTTTAAGACTTTGAAATGTAGAAACCCTCTTCTAATACTTGTTTTGTAAAATGTTCAGTATAGCTATACATGTTTCCTTACCACACATCACAAAATCTACAAAACACCCTACAATCAAAGAATATTCTGTAACAGATTCTTGCTATGCAGAAATATATGCCAAGGACTTAAAATATCTCTGAAAGTACAAATGAGGCTAATTACTTCCAAATCAGAAATCAGGCAGGAAGACAGATTTGGAAGTTAATGAGGTATGAAGCACAACACTAAATTGAACAACATTTAGTGTATTTTATCACTCTGTATGGCAGACTTTAAATGTCAGGTTCATTATTTTCATTTTCTTCATGATGTATAAAGGAATAGGGAGTTAAAAACTATTAGGTTTTTGTTTCCTTGTCTTTCTCTCTCTTTCTCTACCTTTTTTCTTTTCTTCTTTTTTTTTTTTTTGTAAGAGAGGTTCTTACTTTAGGCTGCAGTGCAGTGGAATGATCATAGCTCACTGGGCTCAAGTAATATTTCTGCCTCAGCCTCCTGAGTAGCTGGGGCTACAGGAATGCACAACCACTGCGGCTAATTTTCTTTTTGGGGGGTAGAGACAAAGTCTCTCGCTAGGTTGCCCAGGCTGTTCTCAAACTCCTGGTCTCAAGCAATCCTCCCTGCTCGGCTTCACAGAGTCCTTTCTTTTATTTATTCATAAAATAAAGCTCTGAGGTATGTTTAGATTGGTTAGGAAAATCATATCCAGATTATTCTACTTAGCAGAACACTTTTTATATTTCTTACCTCTCAAGTAAAAAAGGAATACTAAATAACCTACTGTTAATATTTACCTAAGACAGGTAAATTAAGAGTTTTACCATTCACATTAATTGAGAGTATTGATGAGCATGGAAGTGTTTTCATTGTCATATATTTCAAGTGACCAGAGGAACTTTTTAACCCTTTCACCATTTTCGATGTTGAGTACAAGTGTCTTAACACAATAACTGAATAAACGAGGTGAAGGTTTTGTTAACTAGTCTGATGTAAGCATTCTAAATTGTATATAAAATCAGCACCTTGTACCCCATAAATATAGTAATATACACAGTTATGATCTAACAAAAACAATAAAAATTAAAGAAAACACCAAAAATAATAAAAGATCTAATGAACCTAACATAAATCCTAAAGACAATATAAAATTATTGGGAATAAAATTAAAATCCCCAGACATAAGTTATTATAATAGTACTGTCTCATATCCATCACATTTTAAAACTGTGAGGAAGATTTGGCAACTGGCCTAACAGCCATTATGAATGAAACATCTTAAAATATTATACTAATATAAGAAAATGTCTATAGAACAGTATAGGAGAGATACAGCATTAGCACTAAAAAGTGACACCTATTGTCAAATTGAAATGTAATACAAAGTAAAGAGAATAATCTTATTTAAATGGAATATACCTTAGTACTGGATCTATTTTCTCCATCAAATGTTGCCATATATAATGTGAAGAGCGACCTCAGCGTAACAACATTAAATCAATATAGATGCTTTAATTTCAATGTTGTCACATAAAATTACTAGGCTAATCTAGCAAACTGGCTGTTAACCATGCTAAGGTTAATTTCTATTTTCAATAGTCAGAGTCTTAAAATATTTGATGCCATCTTTTTGGCTTTACATCTGTAGGTATACCTATAGTGGCTTACCTATAGTTTCAAGGTACGTACAAGAGAACCTCTTTAGGTTGGCCACCCAAGGGAGGTAACAAACTGGTCAATATGTGGAGGTGGTCAATGTAAGGAAATAGGCCTACTGTACTGAAACATACATGTGGTGCCTGTCTAGTCTACGAATGTTAGGTCAACTAGGCCGGGCGCAGTGGCTCAAACCTATAATCCTAGCAATCTCAGAGGCCAAGGAAGGTGGATAGCTTAAGCTCACGAATTCAAGACCAGCCTGAGCAAAAAGTAAGACCCTGTCTCTACTAAAAATAGAAAACCTGGGGCAAAAGGATTGCTTGAGCCAAAGAGTTGGAGGTTGTTGTGAGCTGTGATGCCACAGGACTCTACCCAGGGCAACAGCTTGAGACTGTGTCTTGGGAAAAAAACAAAAAAATTAGGGAGGTGGTCCGCTATGGTGGTTCTACTATATATATATATATATATATATATATATATTAATAGTATATATATTGGCTTACCTCTAAGTTTTTTTTTTTTAATAATTTTATTAAATAATAATTGTGTACATTGGTGCAATCATGGGGCACAATGTGCTTACTTCATATACAATCAGAAATATTTTGATCATACTGCTAGAGATAGCCTTCATGGCATTTTCTTAATCACTATATGAAGACATTGATATTCTACATTTCATAAGTTTCACCAGTTTTAAACTCGTCTCTTACCTGCTGTTGATCTGCTCCTTTTTTGCTGTGGTTCTGGATATAATCAACCAGCCCATGTACTACTGTACGTACAGCAACCAGTCCATTTTCTAGCTGCTCCCAAGAAGGAGGAGGAGCATCTGTACAAAAAAAAAACCCCAGTTTTTAAAAACTCTGTTATTCAATATGTTGCTCAATATTAAATTAAAAAGGGAGTTAGTGTCAGCACTTTAGTGAAATCAAGTTAAGCTTCATATAGCTTAGCTTTTCAGATAGTAACTATTCACTTAACTACCTACCATTTGAAAGGAAAGGCACATATTCTTAGAAAGCTGGGGTTGCAAACTTTAATAATCACAGAACAAGAAAGGTAAAAGAGTTAAGTAGGCCAGATAATAAAGAGGCCATTAGCTTCTTACTGTTACAGAGGCACCAGAGAGTGACAGTGGCTGTGTTGAACTGGAGAGTAGGTCGCCCATCTAAGGGTATGATGATTTCTCAGCCTTAGCTAAGAAACTAAAAATAGAAAACCTGGGGCAAAAGGATTACTTCTGTTATATGAGAATGCAAGGGCATTGCAAGAAACATTTACTGTTCCCAAAGAAAACTGAAACATGAGATTTTTTAAGTAAAATTTCCCCATATTTAAGTGTTGGCACCTAACAGATTCAGAACAGTGCAGACCAACGCTGTGTGACCAAACAAAACTATGAACTGCCTATAGTCAGTCAATTTACTTTGGAGTTTTACATAAACAAAGTACTGGTAAACAGAAAGTTTAAAAAGTTTAAAGGAAGAGCTATTACATCAACTCTGCTCTCTGTCTTCTTCATTTAGTAAGTATCTACCCAGTACTAACACTGTGATTTTATAAAGGAAAAATTAACCTTACGTAAAAAATATGGAATATTCTCTAAAAGGAATAAAGTGGTAAGACAGATGCAGAGAGGACTTTCTGCTGGAGAACAAGGCAGATTAAGTTTGAAATGTTTATCAGATATTCAAGTAGAGCTGCTAAGATGTTGAAAAGGAGTTTGGTACACAAAAACAAGTTCAGGGAAAAGATCTGTGCTGGATATAGGTTTCACACTCTAAAAGACCAACAACCGTAACAGGTACCATTATTCATGTACCACCAAAGGAAAAACAACTGTTGATTAAATTGTAGTATAATTTCATTAGTTAAAATATGCTCATGTACATAAGCATTCCAATTTCAGAAATGCTTAGATCTAAAAAAAATAGGCTTCAGAACCAATGAAACATAATAAGTTTGTGAGTCATAAATGATATTTAAAATTATGAGACTAAAAGATATTATCTAGGGAAGGGGTATTAACAGAAGAGAGATGAGGTACAGGATTAAACTCTAGGAACATTTCAGAGACCAGAGGTTACAGAGATGAGAGATCAGTAAAGGATGCTGAGGAGAGCCCAACGAAGTAAAAAGGGAATTAGAAGTGTGTGGCCTGGAAGACAAGCAGAAAGCATTTCAAGGAAGAGAGAATAGACAACAATGCAAAGGCTGCCGACACCAAACACAATGAGAACTGGAAACTGACCTTTGGAATTAGCTACACGCAAGTCACTTATCACTTCGACAAAGCAAGTCTGGATGCAGTAGTAAAGATGCCTGACTGGAGTGGGGTCAACAGAGTGCCATAAAAAGGAGAGAGATCAAGTGGTAAGTAGATGGGAAACGGGGGTAAAAAATGAATGAATATGAGAAAAGGAACAGTATGTTTGTATACTGACGAAATACTCTGACAGAGAAGGAAAACTGGTGATGTAAGAAAGAGAGGATACTGCAGGCACACACTTGACAAGATCTTATCTAGTGCTTGAGGTCAGAGAGGGCTGACTTAAATAGCTATAGTTTATCCACCATTATAAAAGAACAGAATATACCGGCACAGATGTAGGCAGATAGGCTAATGTGGTGGGAAGAGCTCATGGGATTTCTCTTTTGATTACTCAGAATGATCAAAGCACTAAAGTAGGAGAAAAAAATCCTGTATATTCTAGGAGGAGATCCATCCAGTCTGAGTTAGCAATTTTGGGAGCTATGCAAAAGCAGGCTGATAAAAAATTAAGAGAACTCCAAATAGCACAGTCGAGGACTTCCAAACATTTTAAAATTAACTGGTTAATTTTTTTCAAATATAATCTCACTCTGTCACCATGGTTGGAAAGCTAAGTCTTACAGCCTTAGTCTAACTCATAGCAACCTAAAACTCCTGGGCTAAAGCAATTCTATTGCCTCAGTCTTTTAAGTAGCTGGGACTACAGTGTGTGTCACCACATCTGGCTAATTTCTATTTTTAGTAGAGATGGGTTCTTGCTCCTGTTCAGGCTGGTCAGGAACTCCTGACCTTCAGTGATCCTCCTGCCTCAGCCTCCCAAAGAGCTGGGATTACAGGCATGAGCCACCATGCCTAGCCTCCAAACATTATTTTATGCAGTAGGGTATCATTAAATATTTATGAATGTGGAAATAAGATTAGACATAAGATTTATTCTGCAGCATTAAGTGGACTGTATTGGAAGACTTAAAAGCAGAAGAAATTGGAAGGCGTTCAGTCTTAGGGAAAAGGAATAAGGCTCATTAAGGCAGTAATAATGGGCATGGGATATTTATTTTGACAAAGATGAGAATGGTAAAGTACAGCACAATTTTGTGATGAGAGTAAAAAAAAAAAAAATGAAGAAACCCAGAGAAGCCTATTTTCTTAGTGAAGTGAGTAGTGCAATAAAAAATACTGAATAAATATTAGTTGAAGTGAACTAACCTGAGATAAAGAGGGACAAGATTTAGAACAGAAGCTTAAATACCATAGGAAAGATCTAGAATAACTACTCTGGGAAATCCTAGAGGAATATAACAAAAGAAAATTAAAGAATGGTTGAGCAGGATTAAGGGTATATGTAAGATAGTCCATTAATTTTCTATGGGTTTACCTGGACTAGGGTCAATGTTTGCTAACAGCTCCAAATGGGGTCTTAGTCGGTTCAAGTTTGCTGGGTCTCCAGTCCGCTGGAGAGCAATTGTTAGTTCCTGAACACTCTGTGCAAAAGAGGCTGGGGTCTGCAACTTAAAAAAGATAAACATTAACTTTCCCAAAGGCCAGATAATCCTTTTAAAATAAAGATTATCTGTGACATCACATTTTTGCAATTTACTAAATTTGATTTTTATCCTCCAACACACCCTACACTTTGGCCAGATTGGATCACCTGCTACCTGAACAAATTCTGCACTTCTCAGCATCCCCAGCTTGGCACATTGAATACTCTCTCTGCTGTCACATTCTTCAAATGCGTGACCTTTCTCAATTCTTCAATTGACAGTACTGTTTCCACCCTATGTTCTTATAGCACTCACTATGTTGGTTTGGCTCTTGGGCTCCTTCCAAATAACCAAAATTTAGAAACATAGTTTAGAGAATGCTACACAATTGCAAGAACAATGACAAAGAATTCAGTGAAACTGAGTTTGATTTCAAGTTCTGGTAAGACCACAGATCATGACATTGGACATAAAGCCCTTACAGACCCCATCTGAAGTCTATTTGTTAAGCAGAGTAAATAATTTCAAAATTTCACTATAGCTCAAAGAATCCTGTATCGGTCAAGGATTCTTGCAAGCTATGAATTTGTGTATTTCCTCTAAGGCTTACTGATATATATACACTGTACATTAACTCCCCTCAGCTGGCCATATATATGACCTTTAATTATTTTGCGGTAGTAACTAAGGGTTCTTATTTAGAAACATTTAGTTCTTTATACAGTTTATTAATACAGATGGTATTCCCAACCCCCCCAAAAATCACTCTATAAAAGGTAATTTTAAAAAATGGTTACTTTTTTAGGGCGGTGCCTATAGCTCAGTGAGCAGGGCGCTGGCCACATACACTGAGGCTGGCAGGTTTGAACCCAGCCAGGGCCAGCCAAAAAAAAAAAAGTCAGTGGTGGGAGCCTGTAGTCCCAGCTACTTAGGAGGCTGACGCAAGAGAATCAGTTAACCCCAAGAGTTTGAGGTTGCTGTGAGCTGTGATGCCACAGCACTCTACTGAGGATGACATAGTGAGACTCTGTCTCAAAAATAAAAGGGGGGGGGGTTACATTTTTAAAAACGTGGAAAATAACACAACTACCACTAGAACACGGATACGCCTTTAGCCAACTTTTTTTTTTTTTTTGCAGTTTTTGTCCAGGGTCAGGTTTGAACCCGCCACCTCTGGTATATGGGGCTGGAACCCTACTCCTTGAGCCACAAGTACCGCCCTAGTCAACTTTTTTGATCTTTGCAATTTTTAACACATAATCAGCCATTTATATACTTACACTTTGACTTCCCTTAATATTATAACAAAAGCAATTTGATATTGATAAATATTTTGATTACGATATGTTTCAAAGAAAAGTATCTGTGTATATAACAGTAACCATATATCTACTATTAATATTTAATAAATAATGCATTGCTAGCATTTTTTAAAAAGAAATTAAATATTATATATGAGCTGAAGAAGATATCTCTCCTGACCTACTTTTATTTTAGCAATGTTCTGAGCAGATAAATTTTAACTTCTTTAACCATCCCCTTCTTTTCTTTTGTTTTTTTTTTGAGACAGAGCCTCAAGCTGTCACCCTGGATAGAGTGCTGTGGCATCAACTCACAGCAACCTCCAATTCCTGGGCTCAAGCGAGTCTCTTGCCTCCACCTCCCAAGTAGCTGGGACTACAGGCGCCCACAACAACGCCCGGTCATTTTTTGGTTGCAGCCACCACTGTTGTTTGGCGGGCCCGGGCTGGATTCGAACCCGCCAGCTCAGGTGTATGTGGCTGGCGCCTTAGCCCACTGAGCCACAGGCGCCAAGCCCATCCCCTTATTTTCTACTTTAAAAGTACTATACTTGATCTTAGCCAAAAGGCTAAGAAGTGGTTCTCCTTTGTAAACAATGCAGCAATTAATACCCATGAGCTCACAACCTCTTTGAAAGTTTGGATAATTTCCTTAAAATTTCTGGGAATAGGCTCAGCGCCTGTGGCTCAACAGGCTAAGGCGTCAGCCATGTACACCTGAGCTAGCGGGTTCGAATCCAGCCCGGGACCCGCCAAACAACAAAGACAGCTGCAACCAAAAAATGGCCGGGCGTTGTGGCGGGCACCTGTAGTCCCAGCTACTTGGGAGGCAGAGGCAGGAGACTCACTTGAGCCCAGGAATTGGAGGTTGCTGTGAGCTGTGATGCCACGCACTCTATCCAGGGTGACAGCTTGAGGCTCTGTCTCAAAAAAAAGTTCACAAAGAGATAAGAGGATAAATCCACAAAGAGGATTTATCATTGTATCTAATTGATAGGTTAGAATTCAGCTCCAATA
>CAUYON010172885.1:0-18409 GCA_963573935.1 Arctocebus calabarensis
CATGCACATTAGGTGAGATCCCCCCAAATACCCTCCCTCCTCCCATATCCCCCCTCCCCTCCCCCTCTCTCCTCTTCCCTTCTACTTTCTGGACTATAGTTATGTTTTGCCATTCATATGAATGTGTAGGTGGTTATACATTGATTTCAGAGTAGTATTGAGTACATTGGATACTTTTTTTCCCATTCTTGAGATACTTTACTAAGAAGAATATGTTCTACCCTTCCTGTGAGAGTCGGCTCCACATGAACTGGCTTGTTCCTGGGTCTCTGTCTCCAGGTCACACCATTTTTTCTCTCTTCTCTACTTTTTTCCCAAATCCTAGTGATATCCAATACCCCAAGGACACCATCACCACCACCAAGCTTAACATTCTGGATCTTTCCAAATGGTCTGAATTCCAAAGCCTTTTTTCTTTTTTTGGTACTGTCTTGCTTTTGAAATTCCTCTGGTGAGTTTTTATGTGAACCTGTTGCAAATTGCTTTTTCAGATATTTCTGTGTAATTTTCCTAGATGGGTTATAAACCCTTTAGGACAGGAGCTGTGCTGCCGATTTAGTTCAGTGTCCTGCAGTCCCCGTGTGCTTCTTTGTACACAGTGGTTCCTCTGGTCAGCATTGACTAGTTCCACCTCATACTCTTCTCCCCTAAGCTGTCCCTGTGCTAGACAATTCAGATCTGGGTGTGAGTTGACACCACCCTCCAGGGGGCTGGGTTGCTAAGGTGCCTGGATCCCCCAGCAGCCCTCCACACAGCTGTGATCCCTTGTTAGATTAGTTTTCCATCCTTCCTGGGAACTGTTTTTCTTCTTACATTTCTGTTTTTAAAGCTTGAGTAAAATGGAGACTTGGCTGTATCCCAGGGAGGTTTAGGAGAGAAATAAGCAGTGGGACCTCCCCAGCTGAACCAGGCTGCAAACCGCGGGACGGCACAGGAAAACACATGGCTTCTAGTGGGGTGGCCAGGGCCTCTGGGGACGCTTGCTTGCGCCTGCTTTTGATCAGGAGCGGGGCCAGTGTGCGTGCAACCTTTGAAGGGTCCTCCTGCTCTGCAGGGCCCAGGGTTTCTTATTGGGTGTCCACAGACAGAAGGACCACCCTTCCCCTGCAAGCCTGCCTCACTGCACCTGGCACAGCTTGTGGCAGTGGTGGATGCCGCCTTGTATGGAATGATGATCATGATATTCACGGACCCTTACCCAGAACAAGATCAACAATATTAACACCATGACGCTGAGATGTGGTACACGGTCAAAGAAATCAAGGTGCAGTTGGTACAACTGTAGTGCTCCATAACCGTTAGAATTTCTAGATCCTTCTAACAGCTTGAACTAGGTTCTAGGCCCATGTCACTGAATCATGGTTATTTAAAGGAAGAACTTTGATGCTTGGGAAGAACACTGAAGCACCGTGTATGTTCTATATACTCTCTCTAATAGATGATAAAAGTCGATACCCCTATCTCTTTTCCATAAACTGAAGGAGAAGGTGCCTGGCTTGGTGCTGGCCAGCAGAGGCTGGCGCCCAAGCCCTCAGTACTATGGGCCCTGCAGAGGGCTCTGGAAATAGCCTGCCGTTTCCACATGAGGGTCAGGGGATGAATTTGGCCCCTCTGAGTACCTGCAGGAGTCTGAGGGTACAGTTTCCCTGGTGACCCCATCTTGTGGGGCCTGTGTTCACTCATTCTCGCACTGAAACCAAAAGCTCAGCCCTGAAAATAGGCCCTGTTTGGAGAGGCCCCAACAAATCCATTTAGATCCTACCAGTACCTCTCCAGGACTGCACCTGGTTTGTGGTATCCCTTAAGTGCCTCAAAAAACATGCAGAACTCCGGCTTCTAGACACCAGCAATTCCTGGTGGTTAGTGCCTTGGGAGCCTTGGGAGCTCCCTCTCCACTGTTGGGTTATAAGATCCCATCCAGGGGATGCTCTGCAGAGGCATGAGAACCGCAGAGTTATATCACCCTGTGGGATGTTGCACCTTGAATTTCAGTGGGAGAAGTAGCAATGGGAATGAATGACAGCCTGGAGTATGGGAGCCCAGCACAGGGCGGGGACCACGTCTGTCATACTCTACCATGTGGAACATGCCCTCCACATTCTTTCTAGGAGCTGTTTTGTTCAATGGGAGAATATTTATTGAAGGCTTTCATGGCCAAGGCATTGTGTTAATTGGGTGAAAAGGTGATAACAGTTGTGAATGTAACCAATAGGAGATGCTCAGCCAATGGGAGATTTTAAGAAAGGTTAAGATCTATAGGGCTGTGTTGCAGAGGTGGTTTTCTATCCCAAAATATGAAGAGACAACTCAGTTTAGTAAAGGACAACATCTCTGCTAGATCTAGTGTGGTTTGGGAAGGTATAATTGGGAGGCATCCAGTAGACGGAAGCAGGAGAGGACATTTATCTTGTCGACTAGAAGGTGACACTGACTGCCAACACAAAGTGGATCCCTCTAGGGTGTTTAGAAGGAATTTGTGTTTGTAGGTTGAAGGTAGGGAGTAGCCAAGGGAGGGCCAGTAGCAAGTTCAGTTAAACAGGCAGGTTGAATCCAAACTGGGGAGACCTTCCATGCCAGGTGAGACAAAATAGACTTTATCCTTCAGGTCCTGAGGATGTGCTGAAACCCTTTGAGCCAAAGGGAGACACTGGTGAAGATGGTGGTGTAAGAAGGCTGCCCCACAGGTGTGTGTCGGTTGATGGGGATGGGAGAGAGACTGGTGGCAGAAAGACCATCTGGTAATGAAAATAATACTGACAATAGTTTGTAATTGTTAGGCGTCTCCTAGGTGCTAAGCATCATACATGTGTGATATTTGTCATACTCAGAAACTCCACAAGATGAGCACACTGGACCAACAAGGCAGCTCAGGCTTATCCAAGCCGAATAGTCCACTGTCCTCACCCATTTGTGTTGCTGTCACAAAATACCTGAGGCTGGGTAATTTATTTCTGGAGCTGAAGAGTCCCAGATCAAGGTGCTGGCATCTGGCGACAGCCTTTTGGCTGCATCCTCACATGCTGGCAGGCAGAAGGGTAAAGGGATAGATGCTGTGTCCTCACAGGGCAGAAGAGAAGATGAGTGCTGCAGAAGGACCTTAACCCATTCATGAGGGAGGAGCCCTTATGGCCCAATCACCTCTCAAAGGCCTCACCTCTTAATACATCACATTGGCAACACCTGAATTTTGCAGGAAACACATTTGAACCCTGGCACCCAGAGTCACAGGGCCCATAAATGGCAGAGTCAGCATTTGAATTCAGGACTGCTTACTTTCAAAACCCAGGCTAAAGTCAGTAATATTTTTCGCTATGAACTCTGGGATCCAAATTAGGGGCGTTATCATCAAATTGAAGGGAAGGGTCACATGGGAGAGATTGGCAAAATCAAGAAGACTTGATGACTGGCCAGGTTGGAAGGGTGAAGGAGAGTGAGGGGAAAAATAATGACTTCAATTTATGCCTTGGGTAGATACCAATTGTCATTGGGAAGAGATGACCCAGAGTGGGCAGGTGGAAGATACTGAGATTAATATCTCCTACTGAAGTTTCAGAGATGAGTTTCAATCAGGACCATGGTGGCAGAGGTGCTCAGCCTTTGCTCAGCAATTGCCACACGTATTCTCTGGCTTACATTCTAGATAAGCTGTGAGCATGGACAAACAGGAATGTGGGAAAGAGAAGTTATCTTATGTTGAGAGAGATTCTGGAGGAATTCAAATGTGGGATGCCATCAGAGGTAGATGTCAGAGAGAGGCAGGAAGAGGAGTGAGAAGGGATCATGGTGCCCATGGCAGAAACCAGCTGAGAACTTGGTTCCAAGTGGGTTGTCAAGACTGCCATACATGCAGAGAAGTCAAGGTTAGTGCTCCTGTGTGAGCACGGGAGGCCTCAGTTGAACCCACACATGTTTATTAGGTAACTTCCATATGCGTGGCCTTGAATTTGGTGTGGGGGAAAGCGAAAGACAAGTACCTTTTCTGGAATGCCCTGGGATACCTTGAAGCAGACTTGGATAGAAATGTCTTATACTTAGTGTAAGAGAGATATTCTCTGAGCTTCTGTTTTCTCATCTGTAGAATGGGCATAAGACCCCTGCCTCACAGGGCTGTTCTGGGAGTCAGAGCTGAACTGTGGTCAATACTCAGCATGGTCCCTTCTGATAGCTCAGCAATGCTTAGAACTCAGAATGACAAATAAGTGAATGACTGTCAGTTTCCGGGGTCTTCCTGCCAGACTCGGAAGCTGCCTTCCTCAGCAGTGGCACCTTCTGTTGAGGGTTTGGGCTCTTGAGTCCATCGCCTCTGGTTTCTTTTGCCTCTCAAGATTTTTTTTTTTTTTTCTGAGACAAAGCCTCAAGCTTTCA
The DNA here is from genome assembly GCA_963573935.1 of Arctocebus calabarensis. Classification (NCBI taxonomy): domain Eukaryota; kingdom Metazoa; phylum Chordata; class Mammalia; order Primates; family Lorisidae; genus Arctocebus; species Arctocebus calabarensis. Next base: position 4,366 of record CAUYON010172885.1, read on the forward strand.
CTCTGGATAGAATGCTATGGCATCATAGCTCACAGCAGCCTCCAATTCCTGGGCTCGAGCAAGTCTCCTGCCTCTGCCTCCTAAGCAGCTGGGACTGCAGGTGCCCACCACAACGCCCGGCCATTTATTTCTTTGTTGTTGTTGCAGTCATTGTTGTTTGGCGGGTCCTGGCTGGATTCGAACCCGCCAGCTCAGGTGTAGGTGGCTGGCCCTCTAGCCCGTTGATTTTTTTAAGTACTAAAAAGAACCTCCTATTTCTAGAACTTATGCCTTTAATGTGTTTTCAGGCCCAGATTTTGCAACAGAGCTCACTTTTATTTTCATTTTCCAAACAGAGACCAGCCCCCTCCTAGTGGTTGGTGGAGCCCTCACTTGCCATAGTGCAGACGAACATGTGGTGTACTACTCCAGGGCACGTGAAAGGGTCCCCAGACTGCTCCAAAGGTTAAGATGGGTTGTGCGTGTCGGCCCTTGTCCTTGAAGACCAGCAGGAAGAGGGCTGGCTGTACCTGCTGGGCACAAAGCTCTATCTGCCTGAGACCAACTGGACGCCTGCTGCCTGTTTGCTCCCAAACAGCCCCACTGGTGTCTGGGAAGTGGGGAAATGGTTTTGGGGTGCTGGCTCTGTGTTTATATGGCACACTTGGGAGACTGGGGGTGGGGGTGATGCCACAAAGAGAAAGGCTCTGAGAGGAGTTCCTATGTGACTTAGAAGCTAGAGAACGTGCTAGGGAAAGGAGATCAAAGCAGGAATGTGGGAAGCTGACAGGAGGGCTGTGCTGCCGAAACACCTGGCTGTCTAGGAGAGCAGCTCTGCCACTTTCTTTGAGGCCACTCAGCCTAGGTCTAGAGCCAGGACACTGAGAGTTCTTGTATATTGGGCTGTTAAGAACCTTTAGGAGTCACCCATTCCTCCTACTTCCCCCCACCCCGTTGGACAGTTGCCTCAGTTTGCCCAGATGATTGGAAGACTGTAAATCACTGCCTCTGTGTCACTTCAAGTATAGCTTTGTGCCTAGGGACTGGTATGGGTCAGAAGGACACTCAAATCCAGGGTGAGGTGCTTGCTAATCTGGCAGGCTGTGCTTCTATGGGCAGGCATCCCAGCTCAGATGAGTTGACTCTAGGTGGAGTTAACTCCTCAGCCATGCATGTGGGGACATACCATCATCCCCAGATGGGGTGACCCCTCTGCCTTTGAATAAAACTTCACATATAATCCAGTCATTGCAGGGATCCTACCTCAACTAATGAAGGAATAAGAGAAGAGTTTCTTTTTATTCCAATTAGCCAAACCTAGAAGCAGCATCTTCACAATTTAACTGCAGTAGTATCAAGTTTAATCAACTGGCATAAGAAGTTCCTCTATTAATAGATTCACTGGGAAGCCCCTGCTGAAATTGTTTAAGAATAGCTCCTATCAATAGCCAGCAAACTGGCCTCCCAGGACCCTGTGCACAGGTGCCAGGACACATTACAGACCGATGCAGGGGTGCTCCCAGGGCCTCCACATTCCCGTTCCCTTTGGACCTTTTCTTTTTGGATCTTTGTCCATTTGATTTCTCCACCCCCTTCCCGCTCTCAGTGATGATGCTGGTGCTCTGGGGACTGGGTTCCTTTGACTTTCTCTCCTGTGTACAGGTCTGAACTGGGGCTCTGCAGAAAAAATTCTGATATGTGTCAAGGATGTCCCTGGCTTACTCTAGAGCAGTGTTTCTCGCCCTCAATTCTACTCACCAGATAACTCTGGTTCTTGTGAACCAGATAACTCGTGTGTGTGTGTGTGTGTGTGTGTGTGTCAGGGGGTCTGAATTTTCTGATGCCCTGGTGGGCAAAACTGCCTCTGATTGAGAACCTTTGTTCTAGCAGCAGCAGCGGTAGGTATTTCAGAGGCCTCTAGAGCCTTCTCCATGTTACCCCTTCAGTTCAGTGAGTTTCAAGGCACCTCCCGCTGGGGTGGTGGAGGTGGTGAAGGGCATTTCCAGAGCTCCCTCCACATTCCTAGGCCCAGCATACTTTTCTTTCACTTCTATGGCTGTTCTTTCAGCTGGAAGCCTCATCACCTCTCCCATGGAGGTATTGCTCACTGGGTCCCTATTGTTCTCTACAAGCCAGGCTGCAGCTTCTCTGACTGTTCAAGTTGACTAGCAGAGGTAGAGGACGGGGCATGGAGCACCCCAGGCTGCTGCCTTGGCTTGTTTCTCCCCAGATGTGTAGCTAGAGCACTTTGTCATTAATGTTGGTTAGCACCATGTCCTGGTGAACTTTTCCTGTCATTGGATGGTGTTATGGTAGGAACCCTGAGAGGCTAGAATCCTGCCCGTAGGATTCCCAAGGGAGAGAGACCCTGAGAATAGCAGCAAATGGGAGACAAATCCTGATGTATCTTGATGTGATGCACTAGTTATTGTCCTGAGAGTTCTGTGCTCAGTGGCAGGTGATCAAAGCCGTTGTTCCCAGTAAAGAAAAGGGTTAAAGAAGTGTTTGAGAAGGGTTAAAAGTGTTTGAGAATTTTATACTTGCAATAACAAAATAAGTTATTTTTCTGTAAGAACTTAACTAATAAAGTGGTTTGGTGGCTACAAAGTATATTTTGGTAAAATTTATAGCCCATGAGCATCATAATCCATTGTTATAATCAGTAAAGTGCCAAATTGGAATAAGATGTTGGGGAGCACAAGTGAAAACATAGTGTAACTCCTTCCACAGCCACCAAGGGCAGCAGAAGCTGGAGACAACAGAGCCCTGGTGACTCAGGGCAGCAGCTGCCTCTCCCGTGGCCTGGTCTGCCTTCCCTTGGAAATCTCTTCATGACCAATATCTGTGTGATGGACACTGCTCACATTTGATCATTCCCATTATACTGAAATCACAGTATAAAGACTTAATGTTGCAAATAAAATGCCTGGAAACATCTGCAGTAGTGCCTAAAATGACTCCCAATGCAGAGTCCTGTCAAAGTCAAGTGTAGTTGTAACTTGTCCTTGAGACCTAAATGCAGCCTTCTGTCTTCTTTAAGCCTCATGACCAACATTTTAAAGTGGCTGCAAAAGAAAGAGAGAGGGAGCAAGAGAGAAATGGAGGACCCCATGAAGTAGAAGGAGGGGCCATGAGGATTAGGATGGAGGTTTTCACAGTGGTACCTCTGCTCACCAGTACCTATGGTCCTTTTCAGCGTCTAGAATTCTAAATGGATTAGCGACTCTCTTGCAGATAAAATGAGGAAGATGTTGATGTCACAAGCATGGGCTGTGGATTGAATGACTTTGTGCATGTACTAATGTTGTGCTCTTACTGTTATACACACTGGGTCTCAAGCCTCAAACAGATAGAAATCCCAAAGGTACTTCCTGTTTCCCCAAACCGGTACTGCCTGGGATGTGGCAGAATCAGCTTGCCCACATGGTGTTCTCCCAGTACCTTTGGTCTCCCATATAATTGACTGTGAGCTTTGGAAATAGCTGTGGTTTTTAATACAGTGATATTTCCTCTTCAGGGACTCCAGCCCGTAGTCTAGTTTCAACAACTGTTAGCTTAATCCCAAGACGTGATTCTTGTTTCTTCCTTGTCTAATGGAGAGAGTGTTTGCATTTGCACAAGGTTTTTAAATGGCCTGTAAGCTGTTGGCTCAGAGAGAGATTCTTGGTTCAGAGCCAGGGAGACTTGAAATGTTTGAGGAAGCCTATGAATGCTGCTGAGAGAGGCTCCTTCCTCTGTACATGTGGCCTGCAGTGACACAGGAAGACAGGCAAGAGGAGCTTGCTTTGGTGGCACAGGCTCTGCTGGAGAGCTTGGTTCTTTGCCTGAGCAAGGAATCTGGGCCGGGCAACCTAGGACCAGAAGTTTCAGATCAAGCCAGAGGCTGTTAAGAGGGGCCGCTTTTTCTCATTCCAGTAACAGTGGGGGGAGCTCCCAATTTGGCTGCTGCTCTGGACCTGAACCATAGAGTTCTTGACATAGAAATAATTTCCAGATATTTTCTCTCTGAAGCAAGACCACCCCTACACCATCCCAGAAAGACAGATCAATTCTATCTGGAACTACTCTGGGAAGGAGGCTGTGCAGCCACCTGTGGTAATGCAATCTGTTCAGTAATGATCTATGCTTTTTCCTTCTCACCCAGGTCTCTTCAGCTGAGGCCTGTTGACTTTTCTGTACCCATTGTGGCCTTGAAGATCCTTGTTGAGGGTGTTCATCTCTCGGTTGCTTTCTTGTTTGCTGAATCGTTTCAACCCTCATACTTCTGGGTGGCCGCCAGGATAAGCGTGCTGTTTCTTAAACATGTCCACCTAAATGTCCCACCAGCAGGAGAGCGTGAACATGCGCATGTCACATGTGACCTGTGTCTAGGCTAGAATGTCCTACTGAAGGCTCCGAGTGTCCTTGGAGTCTGCTGTGTTCATCAAAATGTGATATTCTGACCCCAAAATAAGATGGTAGCCAGCAATAAAATTACACACTAACTTTATGGCCTCCCTGTGTAACTGGTTGGTCTAATTTTTAGACAGTGCTTTAAATTACTTAACATCAGGGAAAAATTCAACTTTCTCCCTCTATTGAAAAAAAATCCTGGAGGAAAGCGATAATTTGGGAACATGCCTTATGGGTTTCAGAGAGATGTCTGCTGCCTATTGGCACACTGCTAGTTAGAGAAGCCTGGGGAGCGGGCGTCTCTTGGTTTCTAGAGCAGGGTAATCTGAATTTGAATTATGACAGTATCACTTCCTAGCAGCCTAACTTTCAGCAGATTACATCAGCTTCTAGGCTCTAACTGGAGGATAGTATTTCCTCCCTGGGAGGGTGCTGTTCATTCAATAACCATTGAGCACCTACTATATCCCAGGAGGTATTAGAGGAGGTGGAAACAGAGGTGAATGAGATATGCCAGGTCCCTACATATAATGAGGCATTTCTATTTCTGCCCACACACACGCACCACTTTACTTGGTGTGGTCAGGGGTGGGCAGGAGACTCTTTGAGGAGGTGATATTTGAAATTAAGTTCTGATTGATAAAGGGGAGTCAACTTTGAGGATGAAATGAAGTGGTGAAATGCCTGACTTAGTAGGCATTAATTGCCTTTCTCCTTCAAGGATCAAAGAAATCTTATTTAAACAAGGGGAGATGGACTTTGTTGGTTGTTTTTTTTGGACCACCTCTATGTGTTGACCAGTTTGTTACAGTCCCTTGGGTGGCCAACTTACAGAGGTTGTACTGTATTTTTCTTTTACATATATAAATAATAATACCTAGACCCTGAACTAGCAATTATATAGGATTTTTATGGTCTACCAACCCCTTTGTTTCCAGTATTTGAGTCTCACAGCAGCCTTATGACTTAAGTACCATGGGGAAGAGAGAAGAGTCTGAGTTTTGAAATCAGCCAAACCTGACTTCAAATCCTGATTCTGAGCCTCATTTGTAATTTTTTTTAAAATTTAAAAAATGTTTTAGAGGCTGAGAACCCATAGTCTCCTGGTGTCTTAGGTATACTTGTGGTTGTCTGAAACTTTTTTTTTTTTTAGTTGAGGGTTTTCATTTTGATTATAACTTGAAAATATTAATATAAATTTATTCTGAGTAATAGTATTGATAGAATGCCTTTATTACAATGTGAAAAGATTTAAAAATTTTTGAATCCATAAAAGGTGGAGAAGTTGAGGTAGATACAGAGTAGGACACCAATCTTCAAAGACCTATTCTGTTCCAGTCAGAGTGTGTCTGCCACTCAGCTGTATTGTGTGGGTTGTGTTTTGCATCCCAGCTGACAGTTAGTATAATGGTAAACAGTAGTGAGTGTTTTCTTTTAAGCAACATTTTAACATTCACCCTTATAGATTGGCTTTTTAAAATAATGGATTGGTGGTTTAAAACAACTTCATTTTTCAAAAGGAAACAATAAAAACTCAAATGATGCTCCATCCTGCTCAAATTCAAATGAATCAAGTCAACAAGGGAAACTTAAAAGACTTAAATACATCCTGCAATCATGCCCCACATGTCTATTCAATTTCAATACTATGGGCACATTAAGTTAGTACTGTTAATTTGAATTTTGATTGGTTTTCAGTTTTGTACTTATTCCATTTGTGAGTTATTTTTAGTTTTGGAGTTAGGTAAGAGTGATAAGTACATGAAATTTGTGCCTGGTTTTATTTCATAAGCTGGGGTATGGGACACACAGAAATAATCATGGACTGTAGGGAATTGTCGTCAAAATACTGTGGATGCCTAAAGGACAGAGAAGCTCTCCTTGCCTGGGGGTCTGGGTTGGTCAACATTTGGTAAGTAAGGAAAGATGGGTGAGAATTTATGAGGTGAAGTATTGTTGTGGGTAAGGGAGGGCTTTGAGGCCAGTTAACAGGAGCATCTGAGGTGTAGAGTGGTATAAAGGCTTAGCACAATTGAGGGAAAAGTTAAGAGCAAGGAAGTCCTTCAGGAGATATTGAGGGGCCTGGGAGAGGCCGAGGAGCATAGGGCCCTATGAGCCAGGCTGGAGTCAGTCCTGGAGGCAGAGGGGAGCACAGGGAGTCAATGACCATGGGACTTGATGATAGGATTTTTAAGAATATAATTTGGTAAGTCAGGAGAGGGATTGGATGGGTAGAGACTTGGTAAGACCACATGGGAGTGAGTCCTTGACTAACTACAGGCTTTGGGAAGGGAGAATAAAGGACAGAGTCCAGTGGTATTCGTGAGGTAGAACTGGCAGGATTTTGTGTCCAGCAGAAGGATGAGAGTGGGGGATGGGACCACATATGCATGGACCAGAAGATTGAGAATTCAGAAGATGGGGCAGGTAGTCAGGTCCTGGTTAGGTGACAGATTGAACAGGAAAAGCTTGTGGGTTATCCTGGTGGGTGTGTCTAGTTGGTTGTTGGGACTATCAGTCTGGTGCTTGGGAAAGAGTTTGGGGCTGTCCATTAATAGGGGAAGACATCAGCATGAAGATCATTGCTGATGCTATAGTGTTTTCCCAGAAAGGTTTGAATAAAAAGAATGGAAGGCTGAGCATGGAACTCCAACACACGCAGAGCACACAGAGTAGGAGGAACCCCAGAGAGATAGCCAGAAGTTTAGGAGGGGACCCAGGATGCTATGGTGAAGTCAAGGGGAGAGAACGTTCCAACCAGCAGGGGATAGCCAGGGGGGCAAATACTGAGTGACTTGCTTTGAAGAGATAGGAGAACTGCCCTGTGGTCTGTTGGCATTTGACATTTAGGCACATGAAGGAAGAACAATGGCAGAGGCATTGTAGATCACCAACCAAGGGGCTGAGCAGCCACGGCATGTGATGCTAAGGGAGAGGAGGCATGTGACACCTCACACAGAGATGGGCAGGAGACAAAACCAGTGGGAAACTTGTCATTTATCCCTTCACTAGTTTGTTCATCCATCTATCAGCTGTTTCCTGGGGGCCTGCCAGGTGACAGACCCTGAATGAGATACTGTTAGAGGGAGTGAGGGGAACACAAAGACACGTAAGATATCACCTCTCCAAGTGTTGTTGGGGATACAGTGTGTGCAAACATAGTCAAAGTGCCAGATGACAAGTGCTATGAAGAAGGATGTGTATAATGGTTCTGGAGAATGGGAGACAGACCCCTTGATCTGGATGTAAAAGTTCTGTTTGTGGGCAGAAGGAGCTGAGAGAATGACCTGGCTGGAGACAGGAGGGGAGTGAGGATGGGTCCTGCTTCATGCAGAGTTGGGAGACAATGATGGAGTTGACTGGAAAGGAAGGCTGAAGCCACTTAGGATAGGCTTAGGATGCCATGGCAAGGAGGTTGAATTTCATCTTTTGGAGAGCGAGAACCTATACAACATTGGAGAGAGTAAAGTGGCAAGGCTAGGTTTCAAGAAGATAGCTTTGGTGTCACAGGGAGGCCTGAGTGGGCAAGGGGGAGGCTAAGGCAGGGAATCCCGGCAGGAGCCCATCTCAATCCATTTACAACCTTGTTCATTCAGTGTTTATCGGACACCTGCTGGCTGCTGACAATTTCTAAGAAAGTGTTTTCCACTTTCCTTTCTTATGGGAGCCTGCTTGAGCCCAGTGGCTTCCTGGGGAGTGCTAAAAATTGACCCAGATACAGATGGCCAAGTCACCAGGCAGACTTCTGCTGGAAGGTCGCTGTTCTTCAAATTAGCCTCTGGATCCAGAAGTTGGCACTCTTTATTACTTGCATTACTCATTATTTTGACTATGCTGGTTGGCCTGGGTTGCACATAGGCAATTGCTGTGGAGAGGAGGAGGCCCAGCCACCCTGCAGAAAAACACACCAGACACTGCACAGAGACACCAGCTTCTGTTCCCCGGGTAACTGTGCAGCAGCACAGGGCAGGCTGGGTATCCTGGCGTGTGCTCCGTGTTATTTTCTAGTTATAAGGCAGTATGAGTTCCATGTGGCTGGTGATGAGAGTCAGGTCAATTTCAGAAGGAGGGAGTGTTTCCGATTATGCAGATCACATCCAAATATTTACCTCATTGCATTGTGGATCTGGCTGGATCTTGCCTTTGAATGTCATGGAAATGCATCCAAACCTCCTTTACACTGAGTTGAAGGAAGGTCTTGTGCTTCGAGCCTCTTGTTGGCTGGCATGGGGGAGCCCTGGGCACAACCTGGGATTGCCTCTCTCTGTTGTGGTACTTGAAGGGAATCAATAAATGGCCAAAAATGTAAGCACTCTTCCAGGAAAAATCAGAGCCTGTTAGCACTGGAGGGACCTCAGCCCTTATCAAGTCCAACCTACTCATTTTACTGATACAGGGGGAGGAACTGAGATCCAGAGCCACAGACCGACAGACCTCTATCGCCGAGTGAGTAACAGCAGACGTGGGACCAGCCCTCAAGGTCCAGCCCAGAGTTGCCCATGAGCCCACCCTTCCCTCTTCATCTTTCTACATTTTCTCTTCACTGCTATATCTCTTTTATTAAAAATACACAGCATTTCAAATATAATCTGTGTAGCCTGGATACCATATTAGGTAAGTATCATTCCTTAATATTTTTCTGTGTCATGTGATAAACTCTGAGTTGGCCTCAACTTTTATGGCAGAAGTAGAAGGGATAGATCAAAAGGCAGGAAATTTGAGGGTAATAAAATCATGTGGCTTAAAGCATTTGGGGGTTAGGGAAGTAGTAGCCTAGGTTGTGGGAGGTCCAGAGCCTAGAAGGGGAGGTCAGTTACTTTGATGTTCACCTAGGGATGTCCAGTGGCCAGTGCTTCTCAAAACAGGGGATGCATTCAAATTGCTGGGAGCTTACTTAAAATGCATATTCCTGGGCCCTGCCCCACAGGTTCGGTGTGGGAGCCATGAATCTGTATTTCTCAAGTTAAGGGGGAGGTAGATTGCTTTGCAACTCATGCTATGGAGCTAATCTTGAGAAACACAGTCAGCAGCTGGAGAAGCAGGAGGACCAACGACATGTCTGTGCAGTGCTCTGGTGTTGCTCAGAGGATATGCTTAATAACATATGAGTTTGGCAGAGTTTGTGTATCTGAGACCATTTACTGTGAGGATTCTCCACCCGGGAGGGCAGAGGTGTTGAGTCTTAGGGAATGGCAGATGGAACTGGCATGTGCAGGGCAACCAAACTCACAGCTGCTTAGCTTTTGGGGAGGTGCATATGAGGAGCGTTTTCCTCTGTATCGCTTATGCTTTTGCTAAGGCTTGGTCTTTCTCTTTCCCTCTTTTTTCTTTCACCCCCTTGGCGTACTCACTCCACCTCCTTCATTTTGGTTTTGTGCAGATGCATCCTTTCAGTTGTTCTTGAAACACATTTGTAGAAGTCATTCAAATTTACTCCTGGGGGGACACTGATCCAATGGTGAAGGCCAAGTGTGCTTTCCTCCAGTCTTCCATATTTGTGCAGTTCTTATGTTTATGTTGCAGCCACTGGCATGACATTAGTGCCGGGAGGTAAGATTTGGAGCCTTTTGTGGTGTGTTGTGTCAGAGTCAAGGTAGGTGATCAAGTTGTGATGTTGAGTCATCTGTCTCAGAGAAAACCACATTGTTGGTACTTAATTTAGATCTGGTTTGAGTTTGGAGATTCTCTATCAAGAAGCACCAATTCCCCATATCCCTGCACGGGTCCCGGCTTGTCCTCATGGAGCTGCCAGGTATATGTCCCAGCTTTCATTTGCACTCAGCTTCCCAAACTTTATTCTCTAGGCCCAGACTCCAAGGTATATTTTTGTAATGTTTGCTTTAGTGCAGTGACCTGGTTATGTGACTAAAACAAAACCTATTTTTTCCAGTGTCTCCTAGAACGAGACTTCAGCATTTCAGACTTTGCATGTGACTTGTTTTCTATGAAGAACAGATGGTAGAGTTTAATTTTGTAGAAAGAGAATTAGAAACCAGTGAAACCTTACATGATTTCACATTAGTACTGAAATGAAATACATTGAAAACATCTAGAGCTATTCTTGGTCATGGATTGACTGGTCGTGATGAGAAATTCCCAGAACTTTCTTTGACAAGGACTACCCCCAATTCCTGGTTTACTTTAGGCCTCCCCCTACCACAATCTGTTCTGAATATTTTTCCATTTAATCTACTTATTTGTATTTATTGGACAAGCAATATTGTAACCATGACTGATTTTTTTTTTTATATTACAAGAAAACTTACCCTGAGTCCAGCTTTAGTAACTGATCGTATGTTTTCATTTTTCCATGTCCCTTTCCAGATTTGTTCATACGCCTGCAGAATCTTTATATTATTGTAATCATTGTATATTGTGAGTTTGTATTTGACATTTTTCACTTAATATTGTATTACAAGACTATTTCCATATTGTTCTGTATTGCTCATGATCATAATGTTTCCTAGAGTCATTAAACCCTAATTTACTTGATCATCCTTACATTTTGGTCATACATTTTTATTCCCCTTTAAAAGGTTATGATAAACTAAAACACAGCCACAGTTGCTCTGATGATTACTTCTAGTCTTCTCTAGATGGGGCCTGCAATCCACCAGGCCCCATCTTGTTTCCTGGAGACCTTGCTTCTCTGATTACTCTGGCTGGGGTCAACTACTGCTGCCACACAACTTCTCCAGTCTTGGGCTCCCTAGATCATGAATCTTCTGCCAAGTCCCCAAGTCTGGACCAGCTCTGGTCATTCCAATAGCAGCTTTCTCTCTTCCAAATCCTCTTCCATGAGCAGATCCAGCCCATTTGACATTATTAGGGATACCACATTTTACATGTATATCATAATATCTGCAGTCATTTAGGTGTCATTTAGAGTTGTTTACTGCAAGCAACAGAAACTACCCTACGCTGTGGGTTTTTTGGAAAGAGTCTAGGAAGAAGTTGAGAACTGAGGAACACCAGATAACAACACAGGAATGGCCCAGAGCACAAACAGTATGGCCAGAGGAGTGATGGCTGAACTGAAGGATCACAGCCTTTTGGTCTGCTGCACACTTTGTCAGAGATTCAGAATCCAGGGAGGAAGTGTCCAATTCCCCCACATTGCCTACTTTGACTTCAGTTGGCAGGGCCTTTGAACACATGCTCATTTTATCCAGCGTGGACAGGGGATTTCCTAAGGACCCCAAGAAAGGGAATTTTGCCTTACATATATCTTCCCATGGATATGTATTCATACAAATGTCCCTGCCTAACATTAACCAACACTTCCATAGAGCTGACACTGAAGTGTTGTCAGTTACATCATCCAACTCGAAACCTAAAATCTTTGGGGAATTTGTTTCCCCTGAATACTGTTTCATGGCCCAAGATGAGTTAAATGGGGATGGAACCTTCCTCTACATCTCTTACCTCTCTGCATGCCACCCCCTTTTCCTGCTCCTGCCCTATAGTGACTATTTAGAGAGATACCTGAATATATCAAGCAGGTGTAGAGGATGGCAGAAAGTCTGGAGGATTTTTTTCTAAAATACATTTTTCAAGGGAGCTTGCCATAATCTTTGGGAGGATGGTTACAGCGTGGTATGTGTACTTTGAACATGTTCCTCTTCTAATCCTGTTATCCCATCCCTGCACCTACCCTGCCCCCCTCCTTTAAGACCTCCAGTGGAGTAGAGGGGGCGCCAGTTGGTTTAGGGTTAGAGCTGCATCTTGCACATTATAAAACTTGTGAATGCTATTGTATGTTCTCCCAATAAAGAGACAAGTGGAGGTCTCCTCTACCCTGGCTGGGGATGCGTGGAGGGTGGATGCCTCACTTATTTCATCTCCTGTATCCAACAACACCGACAGATTTGCCTTATTTTGTCTCATTGGCATTTTCAAAGCCATGGTGCATCCATTAGAGAACAGTACATTGCTACTCTGTACCTCAAGAACCACATCAGCAAAGTGGAAGTAAAAAATGTCACTCTGAGTCCTGCAAGTACTAGGAGCAGCAGGGTTTGTGGTAAAGTAGTTCGAGCAGACAAGGCAGATTCTTCTTTCTTCTGTAATCTTATGATTTGCCTCTCCTTGCTTTCCGTAGCAGATCTTACCACTTTCATAGAAGGCTGAAGCCATCCAGCATGACCTTTATCATCCTTTCCTTATACCAGCATATCGTATACAAAAAACAGATCTCTTTTGTTTGTTTTCTTTTCCATCACTTGAATAACTTTGCCTCAGATTTTCAGAGGGCCCAGCAGTCTATGGGTATGAGGTCACTGAAAAGCTATCCCTCTAATTTTCATGACCTTCTATTCCCATGTGCCTGGTGCAGAATCTTACCCACTCCAAACATGGCTGTTGTTATTGGTCCTATTTGTTAAACATCTGCTAATAGGCCTGGCCTGCTACCTGCTCCATGGTGTTGACCAGAACCCCAGGGCAGCCAGTTAGTTATGTGAAGGTGGTGTGGGTGGGTGATGAGGCTACACTTCATTCTGCCTTTTCATTCCTGCTGTCTAGCTTGGTGGGTCTAGCTTGAGCTCTTTGAGTTGCCCAGGTCAGAGAACTACTCATTTTAGGTTGAATCCTATGAAATAATGAATCATATAGAGTGGCCTTCTTGACATTGTATTTTTTGTTTTGTTTTTTTGTGTGTGTAGAGACAGAGTCTTACTTTATTGCCCTTAGTAGAGTGCTGTGGTGTCACACAGCTCACAGCAACCTCCAACTCCTGGGCTTAGGCGATTCTCTTACCTCAGCCTCCCGAGTAGCTGGGACTACAGGCACCCGCCACAATACCGGCTGTTTTTCTGTTTTGCAGTTCGACTGAGGCTGGGTTTGAACCCGCCACCTTCAGTATATGGGGCTGGCACCCTACTCGATGAGCCACAGGTGCTGCCCTCTGACATTGTATGCTATATTGAAAGTGGTGAAATACCACACCTTGTATGAGGAATATTTTATGTTTAAACCTAATACGTAAAGAGGGATATCTGCAAATAGGTTTATTCTCTTATAACCCTACTTCCTATTTTGTTTTTATCTCTAATATTTTATGGAGCAATGTCTGTTTTAATAGATAAATTATACTCTACTGTTTGAGTAGATTTAGGTTTCATTTAAGCTCTTATTTGTGGATATTTAGGTTGCTTCCAGTTTTTTGTTGGTCTGGTAACAGATAGTAAAATATAAATATTTATATATATACCTGTATGCATTATTGTTTGTTATATCTGTGGGAGGAGCTACTAAAAGTAGAGCTTCTGGATTAAAGAATATGTGCATTTGAAGATGTGATAGTTATTGCAAAGTTCCCTTTAACAACTTGCCCCAATTTAGATTCACACAAGTGGCAAATGTTTTTGCTATAATAGTATTTTCAAACTTTGTAATCTTTACCAATCTATAAAATAGAATTGTAGCATTTTATTTTGCATTTATTTGATTATGTGATGTAAACAATTTTCATATGTCGTTTATTTTCCTATTGTATTAGCTTGAGCTGGCATAGCAAAACACTTTAGACTGAATAGCTTAAGTAACAGGGATTCCTTTCTCATAGTTCTGGAGGTTGGGAAGTCCAAGTTCAAGGTGCCCAGTCATTCAGTTCCCAGTGAGGGCTTGATTTGTGGCTTGAAGAGGGTTGCCTTCTCCCTGGGGTTGGTAGAGG
>CAUYON010172886.1:0-23252 GCA_963573935.1 Arctocebus calabarensis
ACTGCTCACAGCAACCTCCAGCTCTTGGGCTTAAGCGATTCTCTTGCCTCAGCCTCCCTAGTAGCTGGGACTACAGGCGCCCGCCACAGCGCCCGGCTATTTTTTTTGTTTTGCAGTTCGGCCGAGGCTGGGCTTGAACCCGCCATCTTCGGTATATGGGGCTGGCGCCCTACTCGCTGAGCCACAGGAGCCGCCCAAGGGACTTCATTTTGTCATTGTTGCAGCCTTGCATCTTGAACAGTATCTGGTCAGTAGGAGGCTTTTAATAAATATTTGTTGATGAATGAATGAATGAATGAATCTTAGACTTAATACTACCTATTTCTGACTTCCTAAACTAGATGGCATCCTCATTTATATACTTGTAGTGCCCATACATTCCCTTTGAAATATTTACTCAACTTTAATTACGCAATTGTATAATGTAAGTGCTACCTTGTTCACTAGAGGTTCAGCATCTCTAATCCAAAAATTCAAAATCTTGGCAGTGCCCATAGCTCAGTGGGTAGAGCACCAGCCACATACACCAAGGCTGGCAGGTTTCGAACCCGGCCCAGGCCAGCTAAAACAACAATGACAACTGCAACAACAACAACAAAAATAGCCAGGCGTTGTGATAGGTGCCTGTAGTCCCAGCTACTTGGAAGGCTGAGGCAAGAGAATTGCTTGAGCCCAAGAGTTTGAGGTTGCTGTGAGGTTGCTGTCGCCCTACTCTACCCAGGGCGACATAGTGAGACTCTGTCTCAAACAAAACAAAACAAAATGAAACAAAAAATTCAAAATCTGAAAGGCTTCAAAATCTACTGCACTGTGGAACTGACATGATGCCACAAGTGGAAAACGCCATACCTGACTCCATGTGATGGATATTAGGACAAACTTTGTTTTGTGCACAAAAATGTATAAAATTACATTCAGCCTATGTGTATAAGGTGAAACATAAATGAATTTCATGCTTAAGGCTGGTGCCGTGGCTCATGGAATCCCAGCATTCTGGGGGTCCAAGGTGGGATGACTGCTAGAGTCTAGGAGTTTGGGACCGGCTGAGGCAACATAGGGAGACTTTGTCTCTACAAAAAATAAAAAAATTAGCCAAGCATATTGGCACATACCTGAGGTTCTGAGGCTGAGGGTGGAGGAGTGCTTGAGCCCAGGGGTTCAAGCTTATCACCAGCTATTACAGGGCCACTGAACTCTAGCCTGGGTGACAAAGTAAGATCCTGCCCCCTAAAAAAAATAATTATGCTTAGGCGTGGATCCCATCGATAAGATATCTCATGTATATA
The DNA here is from genome assembly GCA_963573935.1 of Arctocebus calabarensis. Lineage (NCBI taxonomy): Eukaryota > Metazoa > Chordata > Mammalia > Primates > Lorisidae > Arctocebus > Arctocebus calabarensis. The sequence goes on from CAUYON010172886.1 coordinate 1,287, forward strand.
CAAATATTTTTAAACCCCCCCAAATCTGAAATCTGAAACACTTCTTTTCCCAAGCATTTCAGATAAGGGATATTCAACCTGTACCGTATTTCCAGTCTTACAGTAGACACTAAACATGTGTTGAGTGATGAGTGAAAGAAAGCCCGGGTGTTATTTGAAAAACTGATCAAAGGTAGGTGCTTAATAGAAGGACTGAGCCCTGGGCTGGACATCGGGATTCCTGAAGTTTAATCCTCTCTCCTACTAACTTGCTGTGTGATCTTCAGGTGGTGACTGTCCCTTTCGTTCTGTCCCCTTGAAAAATAAGGAGCAAGACCACACCACTCAGGGTGAACTTTTAGGCCTACAGAGACTGATTCTAGAAGCCAGTACATGCAGCTTGGTTCTACTGCTGGCCTGGAGCTCTAGATAGGGAAGGAGAGTTGTGCTGAAACCAGAGGGCAATGATTTGGCTTTGGGACCCTCCTGGCAGGCGGCTCTTGGCACAAGGCCAGCCCTTTAGTTTCTTGGCTGGACGAGTGGGCAGCAGGAGGGGTTGATTGATCTTTCTCCACTATGGAGTCCTGTCCATAAATTTCCCCAACCCAGTGGGGTTTCCAAGGACCCAGGTGTTACAGCCATTGCATTCCTGGGCTTGGCTGGCCCTGGGTTGATGCTGTCAATCTCTTCCAGCTTCCAGGCACTGGGGCCCTCTGGGGGAGAAGCACTGGTTCAGACTGATTATAGCTCTTACTCTGAGTCCCAGAAAGCCTCTGTCCAGAAAGTTGCCAGTCTTTCTCCAGGTGTCTCCTTGAGCTTTAGTGACATTGCTTTGAGCAGACCTGCCCTCAACACCTGGTGAGTTAGGATTTTTTAAGCCGCTTTGAGCCACGGAAACCTTGAGTGATTCAGTGAAGCCTATGGACCCCTTCTCACCATAATTTTTTTTTGCAGTTTTTGGCCAGGGCTGGGTTTGAATTGGCCACCTCTGGCATATGGGGCCGGCGCCCTACTCCTTTGAGCCACAGTAATGCTTTTAAGTGTACAAAATAAAAGGCATAGCTTTGCAAAGGAAACCAATTAAACTGAAATGTAGTTATAAAAATATTAAAAATATATACATTTATAATATAGCAATTGATGTGTATCTTTTTTTCAGAGACAGAGTCTCACTTTGTTGTCCTTGGTAGTAGAGTGGCGTCACAGCTCACAGCAACCTCCAGCTCTTGGGCTTAGGCGATTCTCTTGCCTCAGCCTCCCGAGTAGCTGGGACTACAGGCGCCTGCCACAATGCCTGACTGTTTTTTTGTTGCAGTTTGGCTGGGGCCAGATTCGAACCCTCCACCCTTGGTATATGGGGGCGGCACCCTATTCACTGAGCCAATTGATGTGTATCTTTATAATGTGTTCAAAGACAAGATCTTATGCAAGGTCCAATGCCTATTGTACTTCCATAGGGGTGAGCAAAAATGATATACCCAGATATCTGCAACAATTATCCGGTGATGTGAAAATAGCACAGGACTGTGGGTTGTTGCCTTCTTTCCTAATGGAAGAAAATGGTAAATTTTAGTTAGAGGTTAGTGAAATTGCTGAGCATGCCATAAGCCTTGCTAAGCATGCCAATGACTATTGGTACGTCAATGTCTACCTTCCTTTCCTCCAAACCATCCCTGGAGGTGGGGTGGAAAGGAGGGCTAGAAGGAGGGGAACTTGAAGGATCTGCTGCTGCAAACCGGTTCACGCCCTCCCCAACCTGTCTGGGATTGGAGCTCGACACTGCCACCTGATGTCAACAACTGGGATGGACAGGCAGACACGATGGGGGTGGAGAAGAAACTCCTGGCAACTGTCCAGGCCCACTTGGGCTTTTCTGAAGTATCTTGCAAGGGGTGGAGGGATCTAGCGGATGGAGGGCTTTCCTAAGGGGCCTGATGATTCTGGATGGCAGAGGTGGGCTGGGAACAGAAAGGAGGAACTAAGTGTTGATGGAACAGCTGCTCAGGACACAAGGGCCAGCCCTGTGGGGCTGTTGAGACCTGAGTCCAGCCCTGGGTCCAAGCCAGACCAGCAGGGGGGCCCACCTTGTTACCATAGGGACTAGGATTGTGTCCATACAGCTGGGGAGATGACCCGCTGCCCTTGTGAGGACCTCCAGGGAGCAGGGACCAGCCTCAAAGTCAACTGTCCACCCACACCCCCCTTTTCTGGAACAACTTGTTTTGCTCTTAAAAGCTTGGGACTTTGACCCAGGAGATGTGTTTTTCTCCTGTTTGTCACCTGATGTCCTTCCTGTTCACCCCCCTCCCCCACCACTCATAAAGGAGTGCAGTGGGGATGCTTGGGTGAGGGAGGCAGAGGCTGGGACTTGGGGGCTGAGGGCAGAGGCTGGGCTGCTTCAGAGGGGCACTGGCTGCGGGGGTGTCACAGAATTGACTTCCCTCCACCTCTTCCTTGGCTCCTGGGAAACCCCCACTTTTCTGTGGTTTCTTCCTTCTGCTCCATCCCTCCTCTTCTTTTGGAAGATCTTTATGTGTTGGGACTATGTCCTGACCCCTCACTCCCTTTCTTTCTCTGCTGTACTCTCAGCGTGCACGTGTGCACACACACACACACATATTCTGGGGAGACCGGGTCTCCCCATGCCTAGGTTACCATTGCTGCATCACGCACAGATGGCTCCCAGATCTGGCTCTGCTCCAGGATTCTGCAGGCTTCCAGATGTTGCCCCTGGCCTTTCTGAGGGACTACATCCACACATTGGCCAAGTCAGAGGCCGGGTGTCACCTCCACACATCCCTGTGCACTCATTCCCAGGAACTCATTGTGTTCTAGCAACTGTGCCCTCAACAGGGCTCAGATCTATCCCCACTGCAACTCCTTGATGCTGGGGCCACTGCAGCAGCCTCCCTGCTGTTCCTTTCTCCCCAATTTTACTCTCCACAGTGCATCAAATGCAAAACTGACCATATAATTCCCTTAAAACCCTTGGAGGAGGCATCAGGTTAATTGTTAAATTCAGCCCCATTCTTTTCATTCCAGTCAGTGATTCCCTGGCTGTTCATTAACACACACACTGCCTACTCTGGGCAGTGCTAGGAGATTCTGAGGACACCAAAGTTGGGGCAGGGAGGTAGAACAGGATCTGCATGTATGGGAGGCACCACTCAACTCTAAGCAAAGTTCCCCTAGATCACCTGGAGACATCCCATTTTTGGATGGCAATGGGTCCCACCACACATGCATATGAACACACACGCGTGTGCACATGCACACACACAGGAAGCAGGCGCCAGGCATGATGTGTGCATACCCACTGGCAGAACCCTCCTGTCACATAAAGGGCAGCCCAAAGGCCCTGGTGAACAAAAGTTTGGTGGCTTTGGGGCAGGAAAGATATGGAGGGCCTTCTGGTGAGGCCCTGGCTTTTGGGGATTGTCCATCCTTGAGAGTTTTGTCCTGGCGTACTGGCTCCTTCTTTTTACAGAGTCAGCATTTCAGCTTCCTGTACTCCTGGGGTGATGTGGGGGCAAGGAGACCCAGCAGGACCTTTGGTCTGGGGCCTTTAAAGTACTTGGGTTGTTCTCAGACCCTGAGCTGGAGGGCCAGATGGATACCATGTGATCCTGGAGGGACTTTTGACTCTTTTGAGGAGTCTGACTCCAGGGCATCCTTGTTCTAGGTGTACCTTCTTCAAGGCTAGCCTGGCCATCAGGGCCAATTGCCCAGGGATTCTAGGGCCTAGATTGGACCTTGCCACTTGGAGGGTCCTCCCTTTACCCCCAATGAGCTGTATTCACATTACAGTGATGCCTCCTTTCTCTCCACTGTGATGGGAAGGGATGGCTCTGAGGGTAGTTGCTGAGACCTTACAAGCCCACATCTTATCAAGGGAAGCCCTGCCTGGTTTCTAGAGAGCATGTCTAGGGCCAAGAGGAAGATTTGGACTGGGTCAGGGCAGCTGGGCAGGGTCAGGTAGAGTGAGGTCCTGGGCTGGGAAGGCTTGGAGACCTTCAGGCCCCGTGTGTAGATCTCAGTGAAAGGGGGTGGATTTAGGAAGCTGCTGGGTTGGAGAGGGGGTGGTCACAGAAACTGCACTGTGTCCTGGGTCTGGCTTGGTGGGGCAGGGACAGGTGTGGGCAGAACAGGAAATAGGCCAGGCTCTGGGGGCTGAGCCTCTTGGGTTTTCCCCAGGCTTCACAGCCAACCAGCAAATTTCTTAATCCCACTCTCGGCCTTCCAAGAAGCCCCGCCCGCTAGTCTGTCAAGGCAGGTGTGACAACAGTGTCTTTCCTTTTCCTAGAGCCCAACCCCATTGCCACGAAGGGGGAGCTCAGAGCGCAGAGGCGGAGGCTGGGACTCTCCCCACATCTGCCTGGTCCTAAGGCCCGCCTCCCTAGCTGGCCCCTGGAAGATGCCTCAAATGCCCGCCAAGCAGGCTGGGCACAGGCCAGGGGAGGCCAGGCTTGGCAGCTCATTACCATGGGAGGGAGGGCAGTTTCCCTCCACCGCCCATCGCCCATCGTTCCTTCTCCTCCCCTCGCCTTCTTCCTTCCTAGCTCCTTTCCTCCAGGACCAGACGGAGCCCAGGTTGATCTCAGACCGACATTAACAGACTCCACAGTGGCAGGAAGGAAGCTGCCTGAAGCCATGTCAGCTCTCAGCCTGGTCATTCTGGGCCTGCTGGTGGCAGTGCCACCAGCCGACTGTCAACAAGGTAGTGTAGGACTGGGCCAGCCCCAGTGGCTGCAGAGAGGAGAGAGCCAGGCTGGGTGCTGGTGACCTGGGTGCTGATGGGGTAGTATTCCTATAGTTTCAGGGGGAACAGGGACTGGCCTAGCTGGAGGATCTTCTCAAGTCAGGGACCTCTGAGCCTGGTCTCTGTCTGTGACTTGATTTCTACCAGTGAGAAGTGGGGCAGCAGGGAAGTGTTTGGTTTAGGATCTGGGGGAGAAGCAGGAGTTGGGCCCAACCCCCAAGAGCAGGCATTACCCTAGAGATGGCTAATTCTGAGCACAGGGGCTAGGGGCTGCAAGAGAGTGGGAGGGGTCCCAAGCCACCCCTTGGAGGCAGACTTGCTCCAAGGAGAGGCAGTGCTGTCAGGGGTTTGCTGTGGCTTTGACCTAAGTCCTCATTGTCTCAGCTTCCTGGGCTTGGGTAGGAGGGGCGCCCCAGGGTGGTCCTCCTACATACCTGAGCTCTTCCTCTATCTCTGCCTGTCTTGCTGTGCGGTCTTGAGCAAATCACAGCCCCTCTCTGAGACTCAGGTTTCTCACCCCTAAAATAAAAACAGTGAGCCGCACCCTGCCCACTTCCTGGGCTGCCGGGTCAGGGACGTGGAAGGGCTTTGCACCAGGTGAGGCACCACACCCTCAGATCTGGCAGCTGCAGCCAAAGTCGAGTGACTGCAGGTGGGACTTAAATTGGGGGAATTGGCAAAAGTGCTTGCACAGCGCCCCATTCTCTGAGCTCTTATGTATGTCGGCTTCTGAAACCCTCTGGGAACTGATGACCAGAGAGGTCGAGTAACTTACATGGTGTACACAGTAGGGCAAGAAAGGACAAGAATCAGACCATCTTTCTCCTGCGCAAGGTTCTGCCCCTTGCTCTATGTGCTAACCCCAGAGTCGCATGGGAGGAGGAGCAGAGAAATGTGGTCCCTGGTGTGACAGGTGACAGGAGGGAAGCAGCTGCAGAGTCTGGAGCAAGCAGGGAGAGGAACTTCCAGGGATAGAGCCCTAACTCCCAATGCTTTAACAACCACTGACCAGAGAAACCAATGAGCCTGAATCATTGTTTGTCTGGGGTAAATAAATGAATCCAAAACATTGCTTTTTGGCAGGTGTGGAACTCAGGGTAACCACACTGTATATCTTCTGCTTCCCTTGGAAATAAGCAAGGTTTGACCTGGCCAGAGGCCAGAGTTCCTACTCTTCCCTTCTTCTCAATACCTGCCAGGCTCAGAGAAGAGGCCAGGCTTTTACTACAGCAAGAGAGCTTCAGGGTAGACTCCAAGTAGAACTTTTGAGAGGGAGAGAGGCAGTATAAATTTTTTGGATGCCTAGCGTTGGCCCCTAAAAATATAGGATGTCTCTAGAGATGCAGGTGTTTTGGCCTAGAGGCAGGATCCCTCAGAAGCCTCCTGTAGTCCTCTGTCCCCTCCTGGGACCTTCTACCAGCTGAGGGTATTTCCTCTGCAGGATTGAAGTCCCTCAGATTTGTGGATCGCAGTGAGGCCTGGGAGAGAGCCCTTAAAGCTGCTGGTATGGCCTGATTTCTAGGAAATCTTGAGAGTCTGAGTTGGTGTCAGGGTCAAGAAGCAGAGGAGGGTGACTGGTTTTTCACCCTAGTCCCCAGGGTACCCAGCTGGAGGATTCACAAGATGTTGGCTTCTGAAACTTTCTTCCTAGCTCCCAAGACACAGAGGAAGGCTCATCCCTCTGGCCTGTCTCTCTAGAGATACTCTGGCCCACTTTTCTCCCTGGGCAGCTGGGACACCTCTACCTGAGCAGCCCTCTGCCCCACACCCTCAAACCTTTCCCAGCACCAGTGAAACCTCTTGTTACAAAACAGGATCTTCCAGATGCCAGCCCAGTTTAGTCAGCTCTGGGCCCTCCTTGGCCTTCTGGGAGCCACTCCCAGCTAGCTTGGCCTAAGCTGGCTGTCTAGGGGGCTGCCCTTTAGTTCTTGGGGCCCAGACACTACCTGTAGGCCCAGCATGTGACCCACCAGGGAGAAAGGACGAGGCTCTGGGCTACCTGGATCTCAGACCCAGTACTCTGAGGCCTGTCCCCTTGGCTAATCATTCCTCCCACCAGCTCCTGTCTTCTCCCTGAGCCTCTGTCCTTTCTCCAACTCCATCCTTTCCTTCCGCTCAGTGGGCTGACATTCCCTACCACCCAGAATGTTTCCTCTGATCCTGGCTACTGCTGATGGCCTCCAATACAGGCTCTAGCCCTGGGAGCATAAGGCCCCACTATCTCCAGCCTGCTACAACCCCCACCTCTTTTTCAGGCCTGGGGAAACTTCAGCCCTGGATGCAGGGCCTCATCGCTGTAGCGGTGTTTCTGGTCCTCGTTGCAATTGCCTTTGCAGTAAACCGCTTCTGGTGCAAGGAAGAGCCGTGAGTGCTGCCTGAGGGCCCCGGGGCTGGGCTGCCGGAGCAGGCAGGGAGGGTCCCAGGACCACTGCTCTTGCTGTAGGGGCTGTAAGAAGAGCCTGGATCCAGTACTCTCACCGTGTAGAAGGGACACTGAGGTTCAAAGTCAGACAGTGAGTTGGTGAACTGCAGCTCAGGCTGGCTAGCTCCCAGATGTTGGCTGTTGGCCTGACAGCTCTCATGCCCACTCCCTGTGGGTGCTGGGGAAGGGACTTCTCTCTCTGGTGTCTCTGAAGAATCAGGATATTGCCCGGTCTGGGAGGGGCTGTGAGGACCTCTGGAAAGGGAGGCCCCATCCTTCTTCAGTGCCAGTGGTGGCAGACAGGGGCCGTGGGACAGAGGAGACTCCTGACCGTGCAGACCCAGATTGGATAAGCAATCACAGGTTCAAGTGCTGCTGCCACTAGGGAGTGCAGAGAGCACGGCAGGGCCTGGCCCAGGGTGGGTGGTCAGTCATAGGCACATCCATTGTATGTGGATCTGGAAACCAGGAAAACAAGGAGTCAGTTGTGGGATACAGTGGCCTGGGAACTGCTGTAGTGGAGGGGAGAGCTTACCCCAGGCCTGAGCCAAGAGCAGGGCACCAGGGCTGCTGGGTGAAGACACACAAAGGTCAAGAGTGGCTGGGCTGAACTCCAGGCCAGGGCCTGGAGCAAGGCTACCTCTGTCCCAGGGGTGTCATTTCCCAGTCCTCACAAAGGTGGCCTTGTGGCCTGGGTGCCAGCAACAGCTGTTTGCAGGCTGCCAAGGAAACCCAAGCAGCCCAGTTGGGTGTATAAAGAGATGGAGAGGCCCAAGATGAGGCTGCAAGGCAGGCAGAACCTGGACCAAGCAGGCCTTGTGTGTCAATGACCTGAATAATTGGGCTTTACCTTAGTGCAATGGGAGTCCAATGACAAGTTTTTAAGCCAGCCGGGGATGAGATCTGCCTCAGCAGAGTCACTCTGGCTGCCTCAAGGCAGGTGCATAGTCGAGGGAGGTGGGACCAGTCTGCAGGTATGACAGAGGGTGATGAGGAGGCATAAGCTTGGGGGGAGTCTGGGTCTGGCCACAGGTAATAGGTTTGTGAGATGTCTAGGAGGGGCCCCTGGGAGCTGATGGATGGAGGTAGGGAGCGGGCATGAGGGGAGGAGGGCAGGGCTGATGTTGGGGTTTCTGACTGGGAATTCACCAAGGCACAAAGCACAGAAGATGAGGGGATCTGGGCAACTGCTGAGTTTAATTTGGGACACAGGAAGTCTGAGGTGCCTGTGAGATGTCTGAGGAAAGATGAGCAGGTGTAAGATTCCTATGACCCTGTGGGAGCAGCTTCCAGGGGCCTGACCCCCCTAGGGGTCTAAACTTGAGTAAGAGGCAGGAGTTTTTTTTTTTTGTAGAGACAGACTCTCACTTTATTGTCCTCGGTAGAGTGCTGTGGTGTCACACAGCTCACAGCAAGTTCTAACTCCTGAGCTTCGGCGATTCTCTTGCCTCAGCCTACCAAGTAGCTGGGACTATAGGTACCTGCCACAACACCCGGCTATTTTTTTTCGTTGCAGTTCGGCTGAGGCCGGGTTTGAACCCGCCACCTTCAGTATATGGGGCCAGCACCCTGCTCAATGAGCCACAGGCGCTGCCCGAGGCAGGAGCTTTTGTCAGATGTGCCTTGGCCATGCTTTGTCCATAGCCCCAGCTCTGCATTCAGCAGCCACTGACTACACCTGCCCAAGAACACTGTTCCTGCAGGGGCTGCTCTAGGGCTGAGCCACGGGGGGCTCTGTGGGGATGTGGAGAGGGGCCATACATGCCTGAGAAGCCTTTTGCAAATTCCTGGTCCCCACCCCCACCCTTGAAGAGCCCAGAGAAGGGTGTGAGGCCCCTTGTCCAGCACCTACTGGATGAGGGTGCTTCTGTGAAGGGGCTGCCCATGTGAGAAACAGGACCCAGGAAAAGCTCTGCTTGGATGGGCCCCCCCATTGATGCACCCACTGATGAGCCCTGTCCCCAGGGATCCCATGCACACAGTCATGACTGTTGGAAACAAGGTGGATGGGGTCATGATGGGGATGGACGGAAGGTACTCCTCCATGGCTGCCAGCTTCAGGTAAGGTGCCACACAGGGCTGCCCTGGCAGGGAAGGGGAGAGAGTCTTGGGACCCAGTGTTTTTGAGGGGTTGAGGAGGGGTGAGGGAGGGCTGGTGAGGGGGTGGGGGCTCTGTGGGGAGATATAGCCTCAGTCTGGGGTGGGGGGCTCAGTTAGGGGATGGGGAGGGTTGCTCAGCGGCAGAGCATCCAGTGGAGGAGGAAAGTGGAGGCCAGGGGTGCTGAGAGGCTTCCTGTCTCAGGTGCACAAGCTCAGATGGGGTGGGGAACCTCTTTCTGGAAGTCAAATGTTTATTTTGGAAGATATTGTCCTTACATGTGCTGGATGGGCAGGGAGAAGGGGATCGGAGGGGAGGTGTGATGACCCACCTGGACCATCTGCTTTCAGGTCCAGTGAGCATGAAAATGCCTATGAAAATATTCCCGAGGAGGAGGGCAGGGTCCGCAGCACCCCGATGTAAGCCTGGTTACCTGAGGTCCCTGCCAGGAGGCTTCTGGGTACCTGTGACGAATGCCCAAAGTCACCACCCAAGCCTCTCTGTGCAGGAATCTACACTAATTGGCCGACTCCCTCCAACCCCACAACCCCTACCACTCTCTCTATGAGTTATAGCCAGTCAAAGTTGGAGCTCAGGCTGTGTCCGGGGTGGGTCTTGGCTGTGGCCCTGGGCTCTCCCACCCAGTTCCGAACAGCCTTCCGAAGAGGACAGTCAGCTCAGCACCTCCCCTCCCATCTTCCATCTCTGTCCCCATAACTGTGGAAATTGCCCTTACGTCTATGAAATAAAGACTTTTTGTACTTCTGGTGCTGAGGCCTATCAACAGCCCCTCAGCGAGGACCAATCTTGCTTTCTGAATTGTCACAATCACCTTCTGAAGTCACCGTCACAGTGGCTGTGGAGGACTTCCCAGGAAGCCCCTGCACCCACAGGGCAGCTGAAGCTGAGAGGGACGAGGCTGGGAGAGTCAGAGGGTCTGTGTCCTCAGACAGGGTAAAGGAGGGTCTGTGCCTCTTCTGGTGTCTGAGTGTGAAGCGCCCCAGAATGAGTGTCTGATGAGCTTCCTCGCATGGAAGAGTTCCAGAGGCAGTGAACCAGGGGCAGGAGCTTGTCCCTGCCGGTGGGATGGTCCTTGTCCCCTCAGGCTAAACCCTCCCTTTGACCAGGGCAGTCAGGCGAGGCTTGCCAGGGTAGGGAAGACCCTGGTGTGGGCCAGGTGCCCTTAGTGTTGGTCAGTTTCAACATGCATTCCTGGTTCTCTTTTGTGTATGTAGGGAAGGAAGAGGGCGTTAGGGGTCCATAGGCCAAGAGCTTGCCCACTCTACCTTCGGTCCAAGCAGAGCCGTTCTGCAAGCCTTCATCCCCCAACCCATCCTTCACACCTGAGATTCTGAGCCCTTCATCATGTGGCACCGACACCCCTGCCTCTGTGCTGGAGGCAATGTGGTGCTCACTCAGCTCTCATAGATCTTGTGGATCTAGTGCTGTCCCCTCCAACCCCTGGGCTTTGGCATAGGAAGTGCCAGACTTTTGGGTTGAGACTCAGGAAGCCCAGATTTGAGTTCTGGGTCCCCTGCCAACTTGCTGTGTGATTTTGGGAGAGTTGTTGTCCTCTCTGAGCTCAGCCTCCTCCCTGTAGAGGATTTGGTCAGTCTTACCATAGTGCTGGAGTAGAATCCAGTCCCTGCCAAAGTCCCTGACTTCCAATCCTGGAGTGAGGGTGGGAATGGAGGTGAGAAACTGGGTCCTAGTAGGAATCAAGCAGGAGGCGGAGGAGAGAGCAGGTATGACTTGCTGGCTCACCCTGGAGGCCACCCACCTCTGACTGTTGGTCTTCTGGGAATGGCTTCTGCCTCTCTCTGCCGGGGGTGAAAACTGGAGAGACTCACCCAGGAGCATGCCCAGATCCAGAGGAGTGGGGCTGGAGAGCAAGAGGCAGTCCGTCTTGCCTCATAGATCTTCCTCTGCTGCTTGTCTCAGCTCCCCGCAGTCCCTGAGCTGAGTCACCATCACTGCCATTCTTTTGCTGTTCCAAGGCTTCACCCCAGTACTCCTGGGGAAAGTCTGTCTTGAATCAGAATTATCCTTTTTCGACTCACTGGGGCTGAAGATGAAGCCTGCAACGGGGGAAGAGATCTGAGGGAGGGCAGCATCTTTGCTCCAGGCCTGCCCCAGCTTTGTTGTGTGCCTGGGGACAAGTGCCTTCCCCTCTTAATAAATTGTGGCTGTCCCTGTGATGAATCCTTTCTAGTCTTTTGCTTTTGTAGCTTTCTTTGACTCATGCCTTCTCATCCCACCTCTGCCAGTTTAAACTTGGCCTATTTTTTTCTTTTTCTTGGCCCAGCCAAGATTTCTCTTCCTTTGAGGAGACTTCCCTGATTAGACCAGAGGGCAAATCCAGGCCAGTGGCCCACCCGGCTTTTCACTCACTGGAGGAGAGGCAAAGATTCCTAAGGGTCAGGCCTCTGCTAAGGCACAAACTTTTCCAGCCTCTTTTATTTTTATTAATTTATTTATTTTTTGAGACAGAGTCTCACTTTGTCACCCTGGGTAGAGTGCTGTGGGATCACGGCTCACAACCTCAAACTCTTGGGCTTAAGCGATTCTGTTGCCTTAGCCTCCTGAGTAGTTGGGACTACAGGTGCCCACCAAAACGCTGAGCTATTTTTAGAGAGGAAGTCTTGCTCTGGCTCAGGCTGGTCTGAACTGGTGAGCTCAGGCAATCCACCTGCGTTGGCCTCCCAGAGTGCTAGAATTACAAGTGTGAGCCATCCATCGCATCTGGCCCTGGTTGGGACTTTTTGGCTGCCCAAATCTGATTTTCCTTGCAAGAGATTACATTCACTCTCACCTTTTTCCCAGTTGTCTCTGAGGGTGTGGGGATGGGTTTGAGTCTGGTACCCTTCCCCCCTCCCAGTGTGCCAGGGTCCAAAGCAGAGCCATGATCCGGCAGTAGGTGAAGCCCAGCCCCTCACACCTGGGAGGTTTTGCCAGGAGGGTCTGCTTGTGACCAGACTCCCCTCTTTCCCCAGCAGCTGCCTGGGGTGGAGCCTCCTTGGCCCCCTCCCAGTTCTGTCTCTCAATTTGGGCAGGACTTGGACCTGTGGGAACCATGGGATCCCTACAGGGGCTGAGCCACTGACCTCACAGCCCCTCACAGCCAGCCCGTATTTCTGTCCTGACCCAGGGCTGGGAGCAGGGAGCTGCCGGGCCCAGGATCGCGAGACCCCCAGTCCTTATCGCTGGCTCCCACCTGCCAGCCAGCCGGGATCAGGGAGGGAAAGAGGCTGGGCCCCGGCCAGGACCGCTGCTTAATGACCCTCTGGGGGCCTAATCTCAGACTGGCAGCCGTTGAGTGGTTCAGGCTCGCTCCTGGAAGAGGCTGATAACGCACCAGCTGGGCCCCCAACCATCTATCCGGGCCCCCAACCTGCCCCCAAGGGGCGGCCTTCGAGGGCCGGGGGAGGGGAAGCCTCTGGACAGGGCGGGGCTGGAGGCGCGCTGTCCGAGCTGGGGGAGGGGATTCTGAATGTGAGCGACCGACCTAGCATGGGCGGGACAGGGCAGGAACCTCCAAAGGCCCCTGCTCTTCCTCCTTTCCTTGGCTTCCAGCTTTTCTCCCACCCAGCCCCCTCTCCCTTTGTCTCTTCCAGCCTTTCTCCATCTCTGCGTGCTTCCCAGTCTCCAGGCCTGCTTTCACCCCCATCTCTGCCTCTCTCTCCAGGCGCCCCCTTCTCTGCTCTGCCTCCACTCTTCTGTCTCTCCGCGTGCATCTCCTTTTCTTTCAGATGACTTTCCCTCTTGCTGGCTCTCAGCTTTCCCTTCCCTCCCAAACTTCCCCTGATGCCACCCTATGGCAACTCCCACGACTTCGTGGGCGTCTTATTTCTTTTCCTGGCATCATCTCCTTGGGGTCCCATCCGTCACCTCCCTCTGCTGCAACATCTAGGCTGCCCAGAGCCCTGGCAGCCGGGGATCGTCTCTTACTGTCAGCACATTCTTGCTCTTCCTGCTTCCGAGAACAGCGCGGGGATCTTTCTTTCTCCTCTTCCATCAACACTACGTCTGTTTCACGGGTTTACCTTATAGATTATACTCCGACTCAGGCAGGAAAGGAAAGCCTCTGTCCAGAAACTGCGCAGCTGAAGGGAGACTGCAGCTCTGCTTACTTCAGTTGGACTTGAAGCGGAATTTCCAGCCAGGAGTTGGTTTTTAAAAAGGGTTATGTAATTCTGTCTCCAGTGTCACCTACTCTAGGACGGAGTGCTAGGTGGCCAAGATGAGTTTCAAGGTTACTTCCTGTATACTCAGAGTGGCATATGTAGACACCATTTGTTTGTTGTGCTTCAAGAGCCATCAGATCAAGACTCCTGCTGGGCAGAGTCTCTTCTCCCAGCCAAGGGCAGAGGGGGTCAGGGGGTGAGGCCTGAGTCATATGCACTCTGCCCTGTCCTCTTGGACTGACCTCACAGTCAAGTCAGATGGCTGCAGCCATCAGAACTAGCGCTGGGACGGGAGAAAGGCACCTGCCTCCTGTCCAGACTGCCTGTGGATCTTGACTCCCCAGATCCGCTCTCCTCCCTGGGCAGTGCACACAGTGTCCAAAAGCTTGAGCTTGGGACTCATGCAGACTCTGATTCAAAGTACAGCTCTGCTCCTTTCTGCCTTTGGGACCACCTCCCCCCCCCCACTACCCTGCCCAGCCCTTCAGATCCTCCTTGCCAGTAAGATTGGTTCTGTAATATCTTCCCTGCAGGACTGCTAGGAGGAAACCAAGGTGGCATAGCTGAGACTTGCCAGAAAGCCCTCTGTAGTCATCTTAGGTGTCCCTTCTTCTGGAATGCTCCCCTTACCCCTGGGTCAGGTGCCTGTCTCTAGGCAACTCTGGCCCATGCACTGCCCTCTATCTCTGCATCCCTACCCCACTGTGCATCTGTTTAATTGTCTGCATCCAGTCCCAGCCCCAGGTCTAAGAGCTCCTCAAGGGCATGGATGGGGACACATTCCTCTCTGTGTCACCACTACCCAGGACAGAGCTGGAAAGGGGAAGGGAAGCTCCAGGAGTGTGGAAGAGACCCACTGGAAGGAAACTAAATGGACATCTGTCAAGCTTTGTGTCATACACTTCAACCCCACACAGGTGCACACACACATGCACACGTTCTCCTGTCTCTCTCTCTCTGTCTAATATCTCTCTTTCTCGCTCTATCTAAGTATCTCTCTCTACCCCTCTGTCTCTTGTAGAAGGCGCTGGAAGCTCTCCTGGTCATTGCTGGTCTGCCTGGCCTTCTTTCAGTTTCGTGGGCTAAGCTTCCTCTGTCTGCATGAGGCCTTGGCTGCCACCTGGTGGCTGCACACTGTCTAGACAGAGCGGTTGCAGCAGAATCTTCAAACTTGAGCTTCAGGTGAGGCTTTTCTCCCTTTAGCGCAGGGTTAGTGCAGGGACCAGAGGCCTTCCCATGGCATAGTCCCAGGAACCCATGTAAGGGTCTTCCCATGGGCTGCAAGGGCAGCTGGGCCTTTGTGCCCCCTCCCTATAAACCGCAGACTCCATGCACTATCAGTGGGGCCAGCTTCCGGGGCTTGGCCATTTTGATCAATGTCACCTCTTCCCTCCTCTCAGAAATGGTCTGGGAGCCAATGGCTTCTGCCCTGGGTCATCTTTCATCTGAGGGTGAGAAATGACACCATTTCTGAGACCTTGTCTCCTGGAGACCCGACCTTCAGAGAGCTTCGTAGAGGGAGGAAGGAGAGAAAAGGCAGAGGAGAAGAAGACAGGAAGTGGGAGGAGGTGTCCAAGATGAATTCCAGTATCTGTCCTGGGCAAGTGGGAAGATGGTGGGGTCAGGGACACTACACTAGGTCATGCAGCCTAAGCCCCACTAACCAGGCCCTGAAACCTGGACAGCGGTGCACCTTTTTTGATTCAAAGGCACTTTCTAGGCTAGTGAGTGACACTTGGAATGGCAGATGCCAGGAGACAAGCAGGAGTGTGTGAGGGCCGAGTTTGGGTCTGTGGACATCTGCAGGGAAGTCCTGGAGGGCAGTTTGGTGCACAGTGGAGGTCTGAGTCTCCATTGGGCAGTCCATGGTTGAGCTGGGTAGTTTGCCTTAGAGTTGGCTGCCCACTGAGAGGTTGAAAGCTCAGGTGTGGGTCAGGCAGCTTGGATGCAGCACAGCTGGGACACTTGATACTATGTGACTGTGGATAAATCAACTTGACTCTTGGAGCATGAGTTACTATAAATTGGGTGCAAGAAATGGTGTTCAACTAATAAGGGATGTTTGGATGTTAAAAAATATACACACAGAACACATGGACTAGGGCCTAGCATACAGTGAGCAGTAAATGTAGCTTTTGAAAATTACCATTGTTGGCTCAGCCCCTGTGGCTCAAGCGGCTAAGGTGCCAGCCACATACAGCTGAGGTGGTGGGTTCAAATCCAGCCCGGGCCCGCCAAACAACAATGACAGCTGCAACCAAAAACAGCTGGGCGTTGTGGCAGGCACCTGTATTCCCAGCTAATTGGGAGGCAGAGGCAGGAGAATCGCTTGAGCCCAGGAGTTGGAGGTTACTGTGAGCTGTGATGCCACGGCATTCTACCCAGGGTGATAGCTTGAGGCTCTGTCTCAAAAAAAGAAAAAAAATTATCATTGTTATTATTACAGAGTGAGTATTGGATGTCAGAGCAAAGCATGTCAGTGCTAGTAAGAACCTTAGAACCATTTAGCCAAATGTACTAATATTATGTCATGAAATTTAATCCCAGAGAAGGAATAGTACCTGCCCAAGATCACATAAAGTGTTGAACGAGAAGCAGGTTGCAGGCTCCGACTGGCTGGTGGGTACAGAACATGCAGACCCATCTGTTCTGCATTTCTTGAGCCATCAACGTAATGGAGCCGGTTCTGGATCACTGAGGGTAGTGCAGTTCTGTACATGGACTTTGTAAATGAATAACTAGGCCCTCAGTCTGCTCTAGCTGTGAGCTTTGGGATATGGGATGAGGGTGGTGAGGACAGGTGCTGGAAAGGTAGGGGAAGGGTAAGGAAGCAAAGAGAGAGAGAGAGAGAGAGAGAGAGAGAGAGAGAGAGAGAAAACGAACTAGGAGCAGCTGGTGTTCCAGGCCTGATATTCTAGGCCCCAGGAACTAGTGAGCTGGAATAAGAGACTGGGAAGATACTTTCCCCAAATACAAACACAATAATGGGTGGTGGTGGTGTTTTCTACATGGAAGCTAAGGGCTAATAAGTGGTGTGTAGAACATGTTCTGATTGGAGTGTCTTGATGATCCTACCAGGCAGCTGTAACTGGCTCAGTTTTTAGAGGAAAAAAAGCAGACTCAGAAAGAGGGAGCTGACTTACTCAACGTCACACAGTCAGTTAGCAGCATTGCACTCTGCTCTTTTGACTTTAAATCCATTGCTAACTTAACCCCCAAATAGGGTTCTCTGTGGTGTGTATATGTCTGTCTGTCTGTCTGTCTCTCTGTCTGTGTTTGTGTGTGTGTGAGAGAGAGATAATAAGAAGAAGAAAATAGTGTTTGTCATTGCAGAGCTTGAAGTCCAAGGAAAGATGCATCTGGGAAGTGGAGTGGGGTCCCTTGAAGTATCTAAGAGGAGTGGTTGACATTGCTGTCGTATCCAATGTTCACTCCACCTCTATCCTTCCCACTTGCCTTCAATGTCTGTAGACTCCTCTCTATCCTCAATACTTTTCTGAGATTGCTCTATGCTCTCAAGGACATAGCCCTGTCTCTTGTTGCAAAGTGTGATTGCCTATCTGATTCTTCTGCTCTTGGCATGATAGGACAGTAGCCGTTTTCTTTGGGAAGCTATTTCTGACCACCTACCTTCAGGTCATCGGGTTCCTTGTGGGCTCACTCTGCTCATGGTGTTGGTCTCTGAACTCCATGAGGCAGAGACTGCATCTGATGTCAAAGTGTCCAGCAAAGTCTGGAATAGAGGAGGTCCTCAGGAACTATTCACAGGTGAGTGACATGGAGACCTATGGCCTCCACTCACTACTTTCTAAGAAGTGCCAACCCTGAAGCACCATCAGCCTCATCCCCTTCTGCACAACTCCACAGGAACACCTGGTCTGAAAGGAATTCTTGAATTTTTACCAACCCAAGTCCCCTTCCTGTAAGCTCCCTTCCCTTCTCATTCATCCAGACCAGAGGCAAGTAGTCACCCAATCCCCTCTGCCTCAGCCCCTCTGAATTTTACTTTCCAAGCCTCCCCTCCTCTCCCTCCCAGTCCCTCTGCTTCAGGTCTCCATCTTGCCTGGACATTTTCTGCAGCCTCCTCCCTATTCTTCCTGCTTTCACTCTTGCTGCACCCTCAAATTTTCCTCCACACTGCAGCCAGAGAGCTCAAACAACAGCTTGTTGTTTTTTTAAAATTTCAAATTAATATGTGGGTACAAACAATGAGGTGACATTGTGTTTTTAGGTAAGGTCCAAGTTGTAGTTGAGGCCTTGGCCCAGGAGGTGTGCCATATACCCCTATATTGTACTCCTTAGGTGAGAGCTCCCTCCTCTGGCCTCCTCCCTCCCTTTTCCCCATCCCCTCTTCTTGAATTTGTGTGTTTTTTTTTCTTGTGTGAGTGTGTTCATTTACTAGTTTCATATTAGTATTGAATACATTGGACGCTAGAGACACCTTTCCAACCAGGATCCAGCTGTTTGCACTTGAGGATGAATCTAAACTCCTCAGGGCAGGCGCAGCTGAGTGGCTCTCTCCCTGAGCTTGAAGCCAAACTTCAAATCTCATCCTGCTAATTTTATATTAGTGCGATGTTGTGCATGTTGTGCAAAGGTGCCTTAGCTTCTGAATATGTAAATAGGGATAAAATGAGGCTCATTCTATGAGGTTATAGGGAAGAATAAATGAGGTAATATGTAAAGAAAACATACAGTATAGTTCGGCTGATGCTAGCGACAACTGTCCTGATTTTCTTTCTCCTGCGTTGCCTGCAATATCTCGAGAAGCCACTAGATGGCTCTGCCTCTTTCTCCCTCTCCTTAGCTACCAGAAAGAGTAGAAGAGACTGGGATTAGTTTTGTAACCTTGCTGGGTTGAGTGGGTCCAGGCTTGCTGGACAGATTAGCTGAATCCAGGGGGCTCCCACGTGCTTGGGAAGCACAGCCTCCGCCTCCCCCTTCCCTGAACATCCACCAAGCCTAATGGCTGGCTGTGCCCCCTTCCTGGTCTTCTTTTTCTCTGCCTTAGTTCCTACACTGGCTAGGGCTGGGGGTGGGACTATCTGCCAGGTTTGGGGCCACTCTCCGTGAATCTCTGCTTTCCACCACTGTCTCTATCTGGGTGACCCTTGTCATTGTGTTTCTTACATCAAAGCCCTGCAGCAATGATCATTTCTTAGGACCAACTCTTAGGAGATAGAATCACTCCATCGAAGAATATGAGCATTTCTCAGGCTTTTGTAAGGTCCATGCTCTCTACTGTTTTCCCTAAGGGTTGAATCCATTTACACTTGATCAATTTCACCACAGTAGGAACAGTTTGAGGGGGAGGTACTCCAATTTGCTTTGAGGCCAAACACTTTCCAAAAGCTCTTCATAAAGTATGTGCTTTTTCTTTGCCAAACACTTGTTCCTATTATTCTCTGTATTGCCTGCAATGTTTTAAATAGCCATCAGATAGCAGAGCTTACACAGTTCTTGGGAAGATCGAAGCTCAACCAGCAACTCCCCCTTTACTTGTGCATAGACAGGAGTCTGCCCAGGCTGGGTGGGGTCTGAGTAGAGTGGCCATTAATGGGATGTCTGCAGAGATGTGAGGGTGGCTAGAGCCCTGGCTGGATGTCAGGTGTTTGGGATTCTAGAACTGATTCTGCTCAAGTTTAGCTACCATTTATTTCTTGAGGGCTACCTGTATACTACATTTTACCCAAGTACCACAGTGAAAGCATCCATCACCAGTGTTTGTGTCTTAGACAAATGGTTATTTTATGGAGGTGTCAGGCAATGCAAGGCCCAAGACAAACCTTTGAGCTCATGGCTTCTATGAGCCACTCCCCTCTATGCACAATTAAAGGGGGAGCTAGTGGTTGAGCTTTGATCTTCCCAGGGACTGTGTAAGCTCTGCCATTTGGTGGCTATTTAAAATATTGCAGGCAATACAGAGAAACAGTAATAGGCACGAGTGTTTGGCATGGCCACCTGACAATGTTTATTAAAATGGAATCTCTGATTGGTGGATTTGTAAACCAGGTAATGGTGTTGCAGGAAAGTTTGCTGGCCAAGGGGAATGAGTTTGGTTGTACTGATTTGATACTGCTTCCACGCAGCACCTAAAGGTACTGGAAGAAAAGAGTGGATCAGCATGCAAATAGGTGAAATGACAGATGGTGAATGAGCTTACTTCTTGTCCTTTAGGCACCACCCTGTTCACCTGGGCACTGCCCTGGTGTTATGGACTGAATGTATGCCTCTCCCACCAGTTCATATGTTGAAATTCTAACCCCCAATATGATATTATTAGAAGGAGGCTTTGGGACAAAATTAAGTGATGAGGCATGAATGAGATTAATGCCCTTATAAAAGGGATCCCTGAAGCTATCACACCTTCCTTCTCCCATGTAAGGACACAGCAGGAGGACAGTAGTCTGAAACCCTGAATCTGACCATGCTGGCACCCTGATCTCAGACTTCCCGCATCTAAAACTTTGAGTATTACATTTCTGTTTTTCATAAGCTACTCAGTCTATGGTATCTTGTTATAGCAGCCTGAACTAAGATACCTTGTGACTGAAGGAGTACTTGGTAACGGTGTCCAGCATCATCAGGAATTGTGTTCAAAAGATTTCAGATATGGGTCTGGGTAATGACTCACTACCATTTTCCTTAAAAATAAAGATGACAACATACAAAGTGCTCATCTCTGTCTATTGGCCCTTTCTCCTACATGTCCCTGATCTTCCAGTTTTTTTGGGGTGCCTTTTAGACTTTCTTAGGGTTCTGAAGTAGAGAGAAACAGTACAAAATAAAAGTGCGTATAATTACAATTACTGCAAAGTGAAGGAATCTGCAAATGCTGAAGGAAATGCTGTGTTCAAATTGCCCCCCTCCCATCCATTGCATCATGGGGCTCTGCCAGTATTCCATGTGACTGCCAGAGACAATATAGTCCTCACTAGCTAAAGATAACACCAACTGGGGTGGGGAAAGGAAGATCAGAGAGAGGGAAGGAGAGAGGGGGGCGGGGTCTTGGTGTGTACCACACCTTTTGGGGGCAAAACACGATTATAAGAGGAATTTTACCTAACAAATGCAATCAGTGTAACCTGGTTTCATATACCCTCAATGAATCCCCAAGAATTAAAAAATATATATATAACACCACCCTGAGCCTCTGCAGTTCATCCTACAATGTTCAGCATCTAATAAAAACTCAGCAGGCATGCCAAGAAATAGTACAATGGACTAAAAAAGCAAAAGAAAGAACAAAACAGACAATAGAAATAATCTCACAGGAGACCCAGGTATTGAGTATCCAGATAGAAACATTGAAATATCTATGACTATTGAATTTTAGAAAATAGAGGTAAATACCTAAGAATTTAATCTATGAAAAATGTGAAGTGGAAATTCTGGAATTATTTGGTAATGTTATGTATTTCAGGTCTATTGGCTTTGAACATGTTTTGTAAGATTTATTCATATGCGTTTTATACTTTTGGCTGCTATTGTAAATGGAATTGTGGCATGGATGTATGTCATCCACATCTCATCTAAAAAATATCAATGCATTTCTGAGTATTACAGGGTACATGCATTTCAGATACATAATTTGCTTATGTACATTTTAAGTCAAAGTTGTAAGTGTGCCCTTCACTCGGAATATATAATCTTACAGCTTTTAACTTGTTTACTTTTCTGCTCAAATTTCTCAGATTGCTTTCTTTTAGAATGTAGTGTATAATACAATGTGATTAAGTCTTGTTTGGTAATCTATCCAGCAATGTGGAGGGAAGCCCCAATGCCCCTCATACGGCTCTGCCCTCAGGAATCAAAGAGGGGATTTCCCTGTTTATACCTGGATGTTGGGGGCATGTCTATTCTCCAAATCTCTGAAGCATTTTGATAATGCTTTTGATAACTTTTGATAAGTTACAAGTTTTCTGAAAACTGCTTCTGCAATGGGTGACTGACAAATGTTACCCAAACACGTACAAACAGCACCAACTTGGACACCTACTCATACTCAGAGGCCCATGAAATAATAGTATTGGTGATAGAGAAGGACATGAGATCTGATCCCCGGTGTTGGAGATGGGTCCGAGGGGTAGGAAGGGTCAGGAGGGTAGATGCCTCATGAATGGCTTGGTGCCCTCCCCATGAGAGTGAGGATAATGAATGAGTTCTTGCTGGAGTAGTTCCTGCAAGAGCTGGTTGTTTAAAGGAGGCTGGCACCTCCTCCTTGCCCTGGTGTCTTCTCTCACAGTGTAACACACCTGCTCCCCTTTCTCTTTCTATCTTGATGAAGCCCTGAAGCTCTCACCAGAAGAAGATGCTGGACCCATGCCTCTTATACAGTCTGTAGAACTGTGAGTCAAATAAACTTCTTTTCTTTGCAAATAACCCAAATTCCTTTCTTTTCTTTTCTTTTCTTTCTTTCTTTCTTTCTTTCTTTCTTTCTTTCTTTCTTTCTTTCTTTCTTTCTTTCTTTCTTTCTTTCTTTCTTTCTTTCTCTCTTTCTCTCTTTCTCTCTTTCTCTCTCTCT
>CAUYON010172887.1:0-12482 GCA_963573935.1 Arctocebus calabarensis
TACAAATGTCTTCATATAATAACTAAGAAAATGCCATGAAGGCTATGTTAAACAGTTTGATGAAAACATTTCAGATTGTATATGAAACCAGCACATTGTACCCCTTGATTGCACTAATGTACACAGCTATGATTTAATAAATAAAAAAAGAAGAAATGAAAAGAAAAAAAAAAAAAAAAGAAAACTTTGAGTTGTGTTTAACAAAGTGTTATTCTGAGTTCGTACACTGGGTAGCTTTCTAAGGTACTCAAGCAACGCCGTTTGCATGTCCCACTGTTTCAGTACCACTCACCATAAATTACCCAATTTTATGGGTCCAAGCTGCCTCAACTGTCCAACTAGCAGTAACTGCTGCTGGGGGGGAAGCGAACCAGTGAGTAGAAGCTGTTTACCTGGCAGTATTATTTCAGGAAAGCCCATCTTCCGGGCTATTGCTGTGGATCTGTCAACCAAGTGTGAAAAATTCTTCTGAACTTGTGTGAGGTCACCTGGCAAGAGCTTCAAGGACACCCAAAGACCTTTAAAGAAATAAAAGATAACCTATTAGTTCTTTGTGTGATCTATATAACGCATACATGTAAATGTTGACAAAAAGACAGGAATATCCAGATACTTTTTATTATAAAGATGTAAATTCCCCTAGTTAAATTATAATTTTAATGACATCACAACCAAAATCACAACAGGCCTTGAAAATATGACAGAAACGTGAACAGATGCTTATATTGGGGACTAAATGAGTAGAAATAGGCCCTACCTTGTACCAAATGATGAGTGATGTGGGTGGTAAAAAGGATATATTAATATAAAGCAATATCTAAGTATATTGTAAAGCCACAATAATGTGGCTATTTGTGTGATACTAGTGGTAAAAAAGATACACAAAGCAATGAAATTAAATACTATAGTAGATAGCAATTTAATAAATAGCAAAAGAAGTGTAACAACTCATGAAGAAACCTAACTTCATAAATGCACTGGGATAATTTTCTTGCTACTTAAGCAGAATTTAATTTCACAACTCATATTTTCAATGAAATAAATTCCTAACAAAGTAAATGGGAAAAAAGACAAAATTAAAAGAAAATTAAGTGTACATTTGTTAAGCCCATGAGCCATTTTTCTGAGAGAAACAATTAAAAAAAATTGCAGAAGCAAAAGAATTATCTATGTAAAAACTAACATCTTTGATATGTATAAAAAGTAAAAAGTATATTACAAAAGGGTGATGTAAGAAATTGTGAATTTATATCCGTTAAAACAATCTCACAAGTAAACAGGACAATTCACATCTTCATAAAAGAAGTTTATAAATCTTTGGCAAACCAAAATGCGGAAAAACATGTCTGAGATAAGACTGAAAGATTATTCTCCTCATTATATAAAGACCTCATAAAATCCAAGAAGGAAAACTTCAGGAAACTCATAAATATTTATGAATGCTAGATTAATTCACCTGTGAGTCACTTCTTAAGATGCGAATGAACTAAAAGAGTCCACTTTTCACCTTTCAGCAGGTAAAGATACTAAAAAAATCAGTTCACAAAGTGAGCAAAAGTATAGTAGATGAAGTAGTCCTAGCAAAGTTATTTAAATTTATGATGGTGACAAATTAGAAAGTCTAATGTCTATAGGGGATTTAATTTGCTTAAATCTAAGCAATGGACTATTATACAGTCCCCCAAAAATATTTGTGAAGAGCATAAAAAAATTTGCAAAGTGGTTTTTTGTCAAGTAGCAAGGGTGGAAATGACTTTTCAGTTATGCTAAAAAAATATATATATATATAAATATATATATATATGTATATCCCTGAGGTTGCCATACATATGTACCTAGGGAAAATGGGAACTTATAGCTAAATGCCCTTTTATTTACAAAATATTCATTATAAAATTTTACAAAATGCTTCTCTACATGTTGATATATAAACATAAAAAATATAAAGTATGAGTTTTGTAATTTTCCTATTTAGGGTGACTTTTGGGACACCCTGTCTTTAAGTATGAGAGTTTTCCATTCTATCTGAAATTATATTCTTAGCTTAAGAGCTCTAAAAACCCATAATATATGAAGGTATTTGTTTCAGATTCTATTTGATTTAAAATTCAGTTTCAATAAGCAGAACTGTGCGGCGCCTGTGGCTCAAAGGAGTAGGGCGCTGGCGCCATATGCCGGAGGTGGCAGGTTCAAACCCAGCCCCGGCCAAAAGCTGCAAAAAAAATAAATAAATAAAAAGCAGAACTTCACTCAGTTAAAACTTTATCAACAGAATGTTCTGTGGAGGTACTAAAAACAACTAACAAAGTTTTGGATTACTTTATATTAATATATATTCGCATTGGCATTCTTCTCTTCCTCTCGATTTTGGGAAATGTAATGAGATAAACCTATTCAGATTAGAACATAATTTTTCACGAATCTCTTCTCTGTTTGTGGGTCCACCTGGAGTCAGTGTCTGGAATGCAGGGTAGAAAAAAGTAAGGGGAGATTCAGGGATTATAGCTCAGCGGCTCATGCCTGTAATCCCAGCAGGCTAGGAGGCCAAGGTAGGTGGATCACTTGAGCTCAGGGGTTTGAGACCAGCCTGAGCAAGAGCAAGACCCCATCTCTACTAAAACTCGAAAAATTGGGTGGCGCCTATTGCTCAAAGGAGTAGGGCGCCAGCCCCATATGACGGAGGTGGCGGGTTCAAACCCAGCCCCAGCAAAAAAAAACTGCAAAAAAATGAAACAAACAAACAGAAAACCTTGAAAAATTAGCTGGGAGTGGTGGCAGATGCCTGTAGTCCCAGCTACTCAGGAGGCTGAGGCAGGAGAATCGCTTAACAGCAGGAGTTTGAGATTGCTGTGAGCTAAGCTGACACACCATGGCACTCTAGACTGGGCAACAGGGTGAGACTCTGTCTCAAAAAAAAGAAGATTCAGGGGATAAAACTGTGTTCCATAGAAATTCCAAAATACAACAGTGATCCAAGTCAGTGCTGGGCGTATCTCAGCATTCCTCGAGAATTAAAAGTGTCCGGTACAAAGTGAGGTGGGTGGACCCCAGCAGAGGCTGAATATTTTATCAGGAAAAGATAAAGCAAGGGCAAGAGTCCAAGGAGCCAGCTCTAATGTCCCCCCACCCTTAGCAAAGACCCTCCCCAGCCCAGCACAGGGCCCAGGGCCGTGTACCTTGGCCTTTGTGATTCACTTCCTTTGCTGCTATCACTTTGTTTAGGACTGAAGTGAGGGGCTCATTCTCCCCGATCACGTGTGATGCTATCAAGGGGGACATGATGAGCTGCCTCTGGCGGATGTAGGTTTCCATCGCGATCCTGGGAGAGACACAAATAAAGGGTGAGGAGGGAAGGGAAGTTTGGGGAGCACAGCCTCTGATAGAGGTGACTTTTATGGGAGTAGCTCGGAAATATCACACTAAACTCTATCTTGCCTTGGGGTGCCTATCTTAAACACTAAATTCATCTTGGAAAGACTTGAGGCAAAGAGGAAGAAAGAAACCCAAGAATAAACAAAACTGAAGGCCAATGTTAACAGCTAAAATCACAGGCAACACTCCAGGGTCTTTCTGCGTGAGCTCTGCAGGAGTCTCCGTCCAGACCTCAGTGCCCTCGGAAGACAGGAGATGAGCTCTGATCACACACCTTTTGAGGCACCCCCATCTAGGGCTGATGAGAGCAGTGTACAAGCAGGGCATCTGGTGGGTGTTTGTAGATATCCCTGCCATGACCAACTATACCCACATTGTGATGGGAGCAGCCAAATAAGCTCCACGTGAATGGTCACATCAGGCTGAGGCTCAGAAAGGGTAATCAAAGAACCACACAGTCCCCACCTTATGGACGGCAGACACCAGTAACTGCATGTCGCCTTGGAGTTATCCTCTCTGCCCGCTCTAGGCAGGCCAGCTATCTCTGCAAAGTTCCTTGCACCCTGAGAATAAAACACACTGCATGTGTGGCTGGGAGATGGGACTGCCAGAGTCTGAGATTTTTTTGTTTCCAAATGACTCTGTCTAGATGAATTTGTAAAACACACATGCAAAACCCTCCTAGAGGAAAACACTACAGAGTGTTTGAAGTGGGTTATAAAACAGATTATAAAATAGGTCACGAATCTTAGAAGTTCAATGCCAGAGGCTGCCACTTGCATGGCGAACCCGTCACTGTGGCTGCCGGCCACCCAGTGACAGTAATCAAGTTAGGGCCGGTTTCGTCAGGGACTCAGAGTATGTGTTATCATATGGTGGGGACAAGCTCAGAGCTTATTGTGGTGACATGGCTTTGGGAGGACAGCTGGTTGAGAAATTGAGCAGAGAGGCACATAACCAAAGAAAGAAACCCACCAAAAAGGTGAAAATATAGAGATACATATTTCAAGTGCTCCTATTATGTATGAATAATATTTATACATACACATATCTATAATCTATTATACAAGCATAGGAGGAGTAGTATTTATAGGTATAGCACTATGTATTATATTTTCGACACATTTATTCAATATATAGTTTTGTGCTGTATAACAGTGCTTCACTGTGTATAGCCCACATATACAATGCTGGTCCCAGGATACTATAAAGGAACTGACAAGTTCCTATCGTTCAGCGATGCTGTAGCTGTCCTAAGGCTGTAATGCAACACGGTACCCTTGTCTATGTTCATCTATATTCAGACACACACTTAGCACTGTGTCACAACTGCTTACAGTACTCAGCAGAGTGACATGCTGTACAGGCGGGGAGCCCCAGGGCAACAGGCTAGACCATAAAGCCCAGGTGTGTGGGTTACACCATCCAGGTTTGGTTAAGTACCCTCTGTGATGTCTGCACGACAATAAAACCATCTAATGAAGCAATCCTCAGAACGTCTCCCCGCCATTAAGCGATGTATGACTGTGTTTTATTTAGAATATTATATATGATTTAATATTTATAAATTCAATGAATAAGTTCACATTGTATAAAATTCAATATATTGCATTTAATATACTTATTTAAATATATTTGCATATTGAATAAGATATATACATCAAAACAGGAGTGGCATTTATGGATATAGAAGTAGAATAAATATCAGCACTGTATCACATAAAATATTCAGTTCAGCATATTCCTGGAAGGTCAAAATATAGGTTGAGAACCGTGGCACCATAGCTCATAGCAACCACAGACTCTTGGGTTTCAGGGATTCCTGTGCCCCAGCCTCCCGAGTTGGCCAGTTTTTCTATTTTCAGTAGAGATGGGGTCTCACGCTTGTTCAGGCTGGCCTCTAACTCCTAAGCTCAAGCAATCCACCTGCCTTGGCCTCTCAGAGTGCTAGGATTACAAGCATGAGCCACCACGCCAGGCCTTAAGCAATGCGTGTTTCCTTATACTCAGCTGAATACCGAATATCTTAAATGTTTAAAAAAATTGCTCAAATCAAAAGTTAAACCTTATTATTTCAATTTGCATGATCTTCAGTGTGTTCACAATGTCATTTCTTTGTGTATTTATTTCCCTTTATAGGTCCTTATTTCTATTAATTCCTTTGTTATTATTTCTCACATAATGCTGCAATTTTTTTTTTATTTCTGAGCAGCGCCTGTGGCTCAGTGAGTAGGGCACTGGCCCCATATACTAAGGGTGGCGGGTTCAAACCCAGTCCTGGCCAAACTACAACAACAACAAAAAATTATTTTTTTATGTCTAAATTGTTTACAATTTTGAGGTGTTTAAACCTACCAATTTCTCTCTTTTTTTTGGTTGAATCTTTGATGTCTGACTTAAAAATGGCTTCCCTCCTGTCACTGTTTCATACAACTTCTATTTTCCTGGACTATATTAAGATGTTTTCTTTTACATGTTTAACCATCTGGCATTGATATGGGTACAAGTTGTGAGATGAGGCTCTAACTTATGTTTCTTAAGTGGTTATCCAGTTTTCTCCTACCCCAATTTTTTTTTTGCATAACTTACATTTCATTAATTTGTAATATTGTTTGTAAAACTATTCCTTTTTTTTTTTTTGTAGAGACAGAGTCTCACTTTGTCGCCCTCAGTAGAGTGCCGTGGCTTCACACAGCTCACAGCAACCTCCAACTCCTGGGCTTAGGCGATTCTCTTACCTCAGCTTCCCGCGTAGCTGGGACTACAGGTGCCTGCCACAACGCTCAGCTATTTTTCTGTTTTGCAGTTCAGCCGAGGCCAGGTTTGAACCCGCCACCTTTGGTATATGGGGCTGGTGCCTTACTCCATGAGCCACAGGCGCTGCCCAAACTAAAGCGGGCATTTTGTTTTTGTTTCTTTTTTCTTTTTTTGGCCAGGGCTGGGTTTGAACCCACCACCTCAGGTATATGGGGCCAGAGTCCTACTCCTTTGAACCACAGGCGCTGCCCATAAACTATGACATATTAACTCAAATATCCATGGTCTGGTTTCTGCAATTCTTAGTTTGTTCTACTGATCAGTAGAGGGAGTTACAATGAGCTGAGACAATGACATCTCACTGGTATGACAGTGACAGGAGGGGTCAGTTCCAGCAGTGTTCCCAGCCTCTGCCAGGCCAGCTCCCCCTGCACTGGTGCTGGAGCCAGGCACACCTGTGCTCCCAGTTACAGCCACTGAGACTGGCTCCCGACGGCTCCTGAAGCTCAGCGTGAGGGGCCTTGCAAAGCCCTATGGGAATCCTTCATGTACTTTCAGGCTGGCTGGCCCCACTTGCACGAACCCTAAGCCATGGCTTAGCCAGCTCTTTGCTCTCTTATCTCCTAACATGCTACTCAGAGTGAGGACCCCTGACCAGTAGCACCTATAATCAACTGGCGGCTTGTTAGCAGCAGACCTCGGACCTACTGAATTAAATTCTTCATTCTAACACGACCTGAGCCGATTCACAGGCATGACCCAGTGTGCACAGCCCTGTGCTAGCCCATGAGGTTCCCCGTCTCCCATGAAAGCTGTTCTGTATGATCAACTCCCCGTATATGCTGACACTTGTCATGGCAATATGGCACAATTCTCAGGATTCTGGCACGGATAGACACGGCCCTTTATTTCTATATTCCTTAGGTCACTTCGGTAGACTGAGGAAAGTTTAGTTTGCCGTCTTCAGTAAGTCCAACATAAAGAACTTTGAAATAAGTCTTTTGGGCTCGGCGCCTGTGGCTCAACGGGCTAAGGCGCCAGCCACATACACCTGAGCTGGGGGGTTTGAATCCAGCCCGGGCCCGCCCAACAACAATGACGGCTGCAACCAAAAAATGGCCGGGCGTTGTGGGTGCCTGTAGTCCCAGCTACTTGGGAGGCAGAGGCAGGAGACTCGCTTGAGCCCAGGAATTGGAGGTTGTGGTGAGCTGTGATGCCACAGTACTCTACCCAGGGTGACAGCTTGAGGCTCTGTCTCAAAAAAAAAAAAAATAAAAGAAATAAGTCTTTTGTCCAGCTCCGATTTGACAATCTTCCCCCTACGTGTCCTTCCTTCCCTAACGATTCCCAGCACCTGGTCCTGTGCAAACACGCCATGCGGCTGGCTAATCCAGGTCTCAAGTCACCGGGAGGAATGCCAAGGTACTTACTGCTGAAAGGGAATAAAATGCTGCTTTTCCTCATCGTCCACCTTCCCGTGTACGATATCGGTAATATCCATCACTGGAAAAGAGATAAACTTCATTAAAGAAAGTAATCGCTTCACGCCTCCGTAAGTTACGATGGGGAAGGGTGGTAAACCCCAAAAGAGGAAAGACACCAAGCTGGGACGAAGAAGGTTCTTTCATTTCCAAGCCAGCGACGATTCCCAGTGTATCCAGCCCCGTAAGAGAGCAATGCACAAGGTACTTGGGAAGAGCCTTGGGTTTAATCAGATCAGTTCTGCAGGCTACACACATTAAAGATTCTACAAGATCGAGCTGCTAAATTCTTGAGAATTTTGACACCAGATCATCATCATCATTATTATTATTATTATTATTTGCAGTTTTGGGCCGGGGCTGGGTTTGAACCCACCACCTCCGGTATATGGGGCCGGCACCCAACTCCTTTGAGCCACAGGCGCTGCCCATACCAGATTACTTTCTAGTAAGCCTAAATTCAAAGTCACAGATAGCACATGATTCTGGCAAGAGCATCAGAAGAATTAAAGACCCAGAGAGACTCTCAAACGGAAATGGTCTGAGTGTCTTTCTGATTTGCCTGCAGCAAATCTGGTCACTAACAGCACAGAACAGATTCATAATTGGCTCCTTTCCACCTAAGAAGAGCATTTAACAGTAAGGCGCTGTTCTAAGCCTACTGCAGCTGCCAGCCAACTCAAAGCCGGTATCTTGGCCCCATTTTGAGAGGTAAGGAAACTGAGGCACAGAAACTGTCAAGAATTTACCCTAAGTCTTGAAATGGTAAAGGCAGGGTATGAACCCCACGGTGATTACAGAGCCAACCCACATAACCACCTGACCCACAGAATTACCAAGTGGGCTACTCCAAAGCTACCAAAATTAGGCAGGGCTCCCAGCCAGAGGTGATCCCTTTGTTAATAAAATACAGTCTGGCCATAAAACACACAGTAACAATCTACTCCCCAGATAACCTGTTTGGAGATTAAAAAGAAATACTATTATCTGAGACAATAACTCATGATGAAAAATACAGGTAAGGAAAGAAATGCCTTCTTGAAACTAACTCAGACCATGTAGCATGGAAGGCTGGGGAAACAATAATGCCCGTATGTAAGTGTATCCCGCACATTTTGTTCCTGCATCCGTGTGCTGGTGGATTCACGCCCTGGGCTGCTTCTACTTTTGAGCCACTGTGGATAATGCTGCTGTGAACACAGGTGCACCAACATCTCCTGGAGACGCTGCTTTCAATTCTCATGACATGGGACTGCTGGAGCATCTGGCGGTTCCATGTTTAATATGTGGAGGAACCATCGCCCTGTTTTCCACAGTGGCCACACCTTTTGCATCTGACGCTGGGTGTTTCTCATACCTGCTACTCCGAAAGGTCTGCGGAGACCCCAGGTGTGCTTCTTGCCTTCCTTCAGCTCCATGTGGCCCACGCGGACGATCTGGCACACGAGGCTGATGCGGGGCCGGATGAGGTCCGTGCTACTGAGGTCCTAGGGGCAGAGAGTGGGAGACCAGGTCGGGCTGAGTCAAGCTGCCACCTGCGTCTTTTCATTCAACAACAAAATACTGTGCTTAATCTGAATACTTAATCTGGATAAGTATAAGTATCCAGATTAAGTAGAACGATTTTGAAATATTTCTTCTTTTTCTATTGTCTATAACAGGGGCCCTCAAACTACGGCCTGCGGGCCACATGCGGCAGTGTGAATTGTATTTGTTCCCATTTTGTTTTTTACTTCAAAATAAGACATGTGCAGTGTGCATAGGAATTTGTTCATAGTTTTTTTTTTTTTTTTTTTAAACTACAGTCCGGCCCTCCAACAGTCTGAGGGACCGTGAATTGGCCCCCTGATTAAAAAGTTTGAAGATGCCTGGTCTATAAGATTTGGCATGATCTGTTTTTTGAAACTATCTTTTATTTATATAATATTAGTTGTCTTTTGAGACTTTGGAAAAAGAAAATAAGAAGTTAACAGATGACTCCATACTGAGCCTCAGAGTCAAAGCATTCTATTATAGACATACTCTTATTTGACAATGTGAAAGTTACTTTCTTTGCATTATTATTATTAATATTGCTTAATATTTCAATGCAGTAATCGTCTGTTTTCTTTTCTGAATGTATTTGTCTTCATTCGTTCTTTACGAGGTTTTTTTTTCTAGTCCTTATCTTAAACATTGTTAATGTTATTAAATTATAAGCCTTTTTAATTCTGTGAAGGCAAAAAGTGGAAACCTAATAAACACAGGTATATGTAAAAATAAAAAAAATTAAAACAAAACAAAATACTGGGCTTGGTGCTCACTGCTGAAGTATGTCTGTGTCACACTTGGTAACTGTCAAACTACTGGTGACCAAAATGTCAACATAAGACAAAAATCTATTTATGCAATTGCACGAACCATTCTCCTCTCCTCCCCATGTCCATCCAAGAACTATGGTGGCATCAGAGACGATGATTTTATGTTCACAAGAAAGTGCTTCTTTGCTCCCCAGTTCCTGCCTCCCATTTACAAATCAGTTCTGAGTCAACCTAACATTTCTAGCTAATCAAGGTGAGTACTGAAAACTCAGGGCATTTCATTGTCACAACTTCACATCCTTCCAGGACATTAACTCAGTACAGGATGCATTTTGGTGCCAAATAAAATAAAAACTTGCATCACACTGACATTTACAGAGTAGCCACCCAAATCTGTGACTTTTCATTTCATCTTCAAACCAATCCAGAGACGACGATAACCCAAGCCCGGCTTTGTATGATGATTCCCCTGACTTATGAGAAATACCCAACGAAAGTGTCTTGTTGTATGTTGAATGGTGAGAGCCGTGTAGATGAAATCTTTATTTTTTGTGGCTAATCTATACTTGATTGTATTCTTCAGGAGGGGTGAGTAAACCTGGAAACGAGCTCATGTATGTCGTTCAATTTAACATCAGCAATAATTTAATTGCATTCCAAGATTGGTTTCATGAAACAGCTGCCCAAGGCCTATTGACTGAATCAGGAATTACCTTAAAAGTAATCACTCCAAATCCATTCCCTGTAATTTAGTTAACTCACATCTCCAACATAGGAATAGGTACCAAAGGTATCATCATCATGAATTTCTAGTGTAAGTTCTGCAAGACTTGTTAAAATAAAGACACCAGGCAACCAGCTACATAACCTGTGGAACACTGATGCGGCAGCCTCCCCTCATCCCAGGTGGGTGCGGTCCAAGATGCCCAGGGGATGCTTAAAACTACAGAGAGCACCAAGCTCCGCTCACATGTGCTCTTTCCTATACGGGTAACACGTGCGGTCAACTTCCACCGTCTTGTTGGAAGGAAGCACTTCGCAGCTTCTCTTTGGCATAGCTGAACGGCTAATGTCAGGCCCCTGGTGCTGTGGCATCATTATCAGGTAACGGTGACCTGAACATTAGCACTGTGATATGATCTGTCACCACGAGGGCTCCTAATTGACTAACATCCAGCACAGAGGCAGAATGGCTCAAGATTTCATCAACCTACTCAAAATGGCCTGCAATTTTAAACATATAAATGCAATTTTCTATTTAGTATCTTTGTACCATGGTCGACCACAGGTAACTGAAACTGCGGAAAGCGATACTGGGGATAGGGGGAGACTAGTGTACTACTAAGTAATACATGATCATTTATAAATGAGGTTGTCTAATGACCAAGGAAACAGTCACCACATTTTGTGTAATAGAAAAAGCTAGATGTGACATTTACATACAAGATGACCCTACGTGAAGGGGAGGGGGACAAAGTGCAGCTATCCCAAAACGGTACTGATTAGAAGATGGGCCGAAGAGTCGATAATAACTTTTGTAATGTGAGCTTTTTAAGAAATGTGCATGAAGCCCAATAAATGCCTTTTAATTTTAGGGGAAAAGTCCACACAGCGTAGAACTGGGGAACGGCTCTGGCAGAGGTTTTAAGAAGAGCTGTAGGAACTTTTTGGTCTGCAGGTACTGGGTGGTGAAGCCAGGTGGCACAGGTGACTCAGTGCAGGGACAGGAACAGCCCAGGTCCTCCCGGTGGTGAAATGCTAGCAGAGGAATAAAAAAGAGGGGTGGCTGCTCCTTCCTGTCACTTCCTGCAGCACATTACCCTAAACTCTGCTATCCCAGCCCTGAGGGTGGGAATCGAATTAGGGGCTAAGACACATATGCAGTTCAAGGGCAGAAGGAAGTGGCGGGGGGGCTCTCCACCCACCCAAATGCACAGGGCAGCAGCTCTACAGCATGAGAAGCCCTGATGTCAAAAAAGTGAGAGAAGACAGTCCCCCACAAAGGTTCCTATTCCAAGAGAAAGGCAGTCACTTTGCCCCAAACTACAGCCCCAAACATTTCCTTGCAGGTAGCAGCACTTGAACCAGAGGGAAAGCCCGCTCCGATACACATATGCAGACCTGTCTAAAAGCTGCCTCTGCCCCGCCGGGAACCTATTCTGGAGTCTGCTCCCCCAGCTGTCTGCACAGCACACTCTAATCACTTCATACTCTGGTTCAAATGATTCCTCTTCTGAGAGGCCTGCCCTGGCCAGCCAACTTAAACTGCACCCCTCCGCCAGCCCAGACCACCCTAGTCCCCCCATAGCACT
Source organism: Arctocebus calabarensis (assembly GCA_963573935.1). Taxonomy (NCBI): domain Eukaryota; kingdom Metazoa; phylum Chordata; class Mammalia; order Primates; family Lorisidae; genus Arctocebus; species Arctocebus calabarensis. The sequence goes on from CAUYON010172887.1 coordinate 12,223, forward strand.
CGGGGCTTCTAACATTCTCTATAATTTTCGCATTGATTTCATTATTGGGTATTGTCTGTCTTTCCCATCAGGATAAAAGCTGTTTGAGAACAGGGTTTTTTCTTTTTTTTTTTTTTTTTGTATAGACAGAGTATCACTTTATCACCCTGGGTAGAGTGCCGTGGCTTCACACTGCTCACAGCAACCTCCAGCTCTTGGGCTTAAGCGATTCTCTTGCCTCAGCCTCCCGAGTAGCTGGGACTACAGGCGCCCGCCACAGC
>CAUYON010172889.1:0-22018 GCA_963573935.1 Arctocebus calabarensis
CCTGTAGTCCCAGCTACTTGGGAGGCGGAGGCAAGAGACTCGCTTGAGCCCAGGAATTGGAGGTTGCTGTGAGCTGCGATGCCATAACACTCTACCCAGGGCAACAGCTTGAGGCTCTGTCTCAAAAAAAAAAAAAAAAAAAATGCAGATTCTGATTCAGTAAATCTGGGGCAAGCCCAAGAATCTGCATTTCTAGCCAACTTCCTGTGGATTCTTTGGGCCAGGACCACCCAGTGAAGAGCTAGCCTCTCCTCACCTCCCTTTTCTTTTCAGGCCCAAGGCTACCAGCAGGAGGTAGGCAAGTAGAGAAGCCCACATGGTCCCCACAGAGGTGCTTGGGAAGGAACACTCATGCTACACAGATCCAGAAATCTAGGGAAGGAACCAGCCTCTAGTGTAGCTGTGTGGGTTAACCTTACCTAGGGGAGGGGTTAGGGCTAGTTAAGACACTCTCTATCCTTAGGAGTGTCAGGGTGTATGTTCTCTGGATGTCCATTTGATTGGAGATCTATGTAGAATAAGCCTTAGATCTCTAATCAAGTACTTACATACCCTTAGGAGAGTGGGATCTTTGTCCCGCGTTGTTCCGACTTCCTCTGGAAGGCCAGTATGGGAAGGATGTGGATGGATGAATGAATGGCTATAGTGCACTTCAGTTCAGAGGGCCAGACGCAGGTTTCTAGGCCGCTTCTCACATACTCACCAAGTCCAGGCAAGGCTTGACTCCAATATGTGGTCTGTGAACCTGCAGTCAGCCTTTACAAGTTGGAAAAGTGCAATCTTTACCTAAGCCCTGTACTGCTCCAGGTTGATGATTTGGAAAACACTAAATCCGTTTGCTGTGCTGAGAGGGGCAGGGCAGGGCCTGGTAAAGTTCAGACTGTCAGGCCCCCTTTATCTGAATGGCTAGAGTTCTGCCCTTGGGCCTCGTTCTGTGCCACACATGTCGTATGCCTGCATCCCAGGGGCACCCTGCTGCGGTCCAGGGTTTTACCGTCCAAGTTCGATCACAGACCAAGTCGAGTCTTTCGTCCAGGCAACCAAGCCTGAGCTTCTCAGACAGCGGCCCCTAGAGGGCCAAGGCCAGGCAGCGGGAGGCGGACGCGGATGGTGGTCCAGGCCCTGACTGCCGCGGTTGCTTGGTTACCAAGGAGGGAGGACGTGTGAGTGGCGGTTCTTCCAAGGACACTCGCCTAGGGTAGGGCTGAATGGTTTGGGCAGGAGCTTCTCAGTGCCTTCCTTCCACATCACAGATCTGCAGAGCCGCAGAACCGGAAACTGCTGTCCTCATCCCCGTTTAACAGATGAAGAAACTGAGAACCAAGGAGGGGAAGCGACTTGGCCAAGATTGTATAACTAGTTAGCTGGAGGGCCAGGGTTGCAACCCGGGGTCTAGATCCCGGCATCCGCGCCCAAGGCCGCATCCTCCGCTCCTACCCGCGACAGAGGGACAACTCCGGCTTGGCACGCACACCCCAGGGAGCCCGGGCTGTCCCGCGGGATTAGCTGGGGCCGCGGCCAGCGGGGCGCGACCCGCGGTCCCTCGCGGGGACAGGGCGGAGAGCGCGGCACGGGCCTACACCCCCAGTTTGGTGGCCACGGGAGGAGGATGCGGGAGCCTCGGGCCCCCCTGCCGGGAGTGTGCCCCCCCCCACCCCCCGGTGGGGAGGTCCGACACGCCGGAGGCGGCTTAACTTCAATGCCTGATTCTACTGCGCAGGACCGCCCGGGTCTTCGGCTTTCCGCACTCGCCGCTCGGAGACTCGGCACTCCTTGGGGCGCCCGCGATGCCAGCTAGCCGCTTCTCCGCCCGCTGGATCTGACTCCCCAAGACTTTGTCTCTGGGCTCCTCTTGCAATCCAGACCTCCTGTCCCCTGTTCTCACTCTCCCCTCCCACCCTCCTCCTGCCCTGCCTCAGGAACTGCGATGAAATCACCTAATTGCTCCTCATCTCCTGTTGGGCTACACTATGCGCCGTCTGATGATCCTCCTTCCATCTGGGTGACGAGACACAAGTAATCTGAGCTAGTGATTCTCAAAGTACAGTTCCCTGAAGAGCAGCATCGGCACCATTTGGGAACTTTTTTTTTTTTTTCTTTTTTTGGTAGAGACAGTCTCAGTTTGTCGCCCTCGGTAGAGTGCCGTGGCGTCACACGGCTCACAGAAACCTCCAACTCCTGGGCTTGGGCGATTCTCCTGCCTCAGCCTCCCGAGTAGCAGGGACTACAGGCGCCAGCAACAACACCTGGCATTTTTTTGTTGCAGATTGGCTGAGGCCGGGTTTGAACCCGCCACCCTCGGTATATGGGGCCTGCGCCCTACTCACTGAGCCACAGGCACCGCCCCACTTGGGAACTTCTTAAAGTGCATATTCTCGGGCCCCATTCCAGATCTGCCTAAACAGAAACTGGAGCGCAGTGGGAGATTCTCATGTATGTTGAAGTTTGGAGCCACCGATCTAAGCACTCTTTCACTTATTCATTCTTCACCTGACCCACCAGCACTGCCAGTGGAGGTGGGGCACCCGCAAAGCACCTGTTCTGTGTGCCCAACGAACTTACCACCCCAAGATGCTTTCCAGTAGCTTTTCCAGGACAGAAAGAGGCACTCCAGGTTGACCTAGTGCAGACTGCAAACCAGGAGCTGGAAAGGAGATCCCAGGTGCAGACCAGCAGGGCAGGGGATGGCTGCTAAGCTCCCCTCCAGTGGGGGTGGCAGTGGGGAGACTCTGCGTGGATTTGACAGTGCTGCACTTGCAGCATACATTCACCAACCTATGGACAGGAATATGACCCTCCTTTGCTGCTGGTAAGTGAGGACAGAGTCTCTGGAAAGTCAGGAGCAGCTTGCTTTTTGCAGCAGGGAGGACCCCTGACTGGGTGGCAACCAAGGGAACAAGACTGCCAGCAGGGGAGAAAATTCATTCATCTCTCCCAAAGTAAGGTCTATCCATCTGGGGTGAAACCCAGGCAAAGAGATTCAAGGTGGAAAAGGTCAGAGTTCTGGAAGCAAAGCTTTATGGGGTAAAGGATTCTCCGTACAACCGGAGGACCAGAGAAGAAGCAGGCTCATAATTATGCCTGATGGTTCAGGCCTGTCTATAGGCACAGCCCAGACCCCGCCCTTTTTTGGCTGCCTTGGGACAGGAGTCCAGAAAGGTAGGGATATACTACATCCTGGGGAGGGGGAGAGGTCAGGTCCCTCCCCTGCCTGCCCTTCTGGAAGGCTTCAGGTTAGTGTGAAACTCAAGATCTTCCCAACCCAAACTGCAGCACTGCATGGAACCTGAGTTCCGTGTCATTTTGAGTGCCCCAGAACCCTGCCTGCCACACAGTGATGCTGATATTTATGCCCTGGCCCCACTCTGATCTCAGGGAGAATATCTCACCATAAATTGGCATGCCATGGCAAACAATTAAAAGAGAAAAATAAACCTCAGTGCAATCTCAGGGTGCTCGGAAATGAGGAATTACAAGGTAGCAGCATGAAAAAATTATATAAAAATCTATTTTTACATCACAATAATGTGCTTTTATACGGGTTGTAATTTCTGGATGTGCAATAAAGTGGCTTTTACATCAGGCAGAATCAGAGTTTATAGGCAATCGGTGCTTTTATCTGGGAAAATATAGCTCACCCATCTTCACACCATCCATCCTGGAGGCAGTAGGCCTCATCTTCCCCAGCAGCATCATTACTGAGGGAATAATTATGCAATTAAAGTGTCAGCCCTCCAGCCCCCCAGGATCTTCCAAACACATCTTCTAGCTTCTGTCATTGGCTCCTTCTCAAAGGTGGGACAGGCCATGGGTCCAGGGCAGGGTGGTGGAGGTGCCAGACAGACAATGACACTATCTCCATTGGGCCAGGGAGGATCCTGGTGGCATCAGAGAAAATAACACAGGGCCAGCAAGTGCTCCACACATACCAAGGGTTTGCTATGGGCCAGGCACTGTGCCAGGAACCTGGGATCCTGTATCTGACTTCTAGAGCTCACAAGCTTTTTATAGTCCTGGTATGGATGGGAGATCACAGCTAAGTCCAGGGAGCAGATGGGGTGCAAAGGGGCATCTTAGGTGGGGTAAGGTGTGTGAAGCATAGCACTGACCTGAAGCCTGTACTGGAAAGAGGGCAAGTGAGAGAGTTGCAAGTATGGAAATTAGTGTGTCCCAGAGGGGAGGCCCCAGCCCAGATAATGTTTCTGATTGGGGCATTGAGGCAGGCATATTGGAAGACATGGTAGCCATCCTCAAACACACGGTGTTCCTGCTGACGCTGTCCTTAGCTGTCATCTAGTCTGACCTATCATATTATGTATTCCTTTAAAATATCAGACACTGGACATCAGCCATAGGGTACCAGCAGGAAACAGGTGACAGACTGCATGCAGGAAAGGAATATGCACAAAGGTATATAGGCAGAGTGTAGGGTAACCTAGGGCTATCCAGAGAGGGGAGTCCTCACCACCCCTAGGCCTAAAGGGACAAGGCATGGGGACAGTTGGCAGATCCTGTGAGAGGAGTCGTGTGAAGGCCAGCAGGCAGGTGACCTGGCTTGCCAACACCTGAAGCGCCCAGGTGGGTCACCTGAAAAGTTGAGAAAAGAAGGCGTAAGGGAAGGAGACATGTTTAGATGGAAGAAAGGAGCCAGACAAGTAAAGCCCCATCTCCCTCTCCCACCAGGACAGGTCCCTGCCAGGGCCTCTGTGTGGCCAAGCCAAGGACGTGGAGTGGCCCAGCAGGTCTGTCTGCGGTGGCAGGGGAAGAATGGGTCTGGAGGTGCAGACAAGTGACCTTGGCACAGGCAAATGTTGGGAATTACTGGGCAGTCTGGTCATTTGGCAAATATGGGACAGAACATGAGCGACTATGATTTATGTATACAGCAACTTCGTAGATTTTCTCTTCTCACATTTTTGGCTCACCAGAAGTTATACTCAGTGTCAGGCCTGACAATCTCACATGACTCCACGCTCTGTTTCACAATCAGGCAGCTCGTGTGAAAGGTGGGCAAGAATTCCATAAGGAGAGTAGGTGGGGTGCAGATCTAAGTTGCCATCCTGGCAGTGAAATGCAGGCCATGCCCACCCAAGGCCCAGCATTGCTCCTGAGAGTGCCAGGAATCCTCACATACGCATAAGGAGACAGGTGTGAGGACATCTATATGGCAATATTCCTTGAGATAGTGGGAGGTGGGGGGCTGGTTCCTAAGAGGTTGGATGGGTAAAATGCAGCAGAAACAAACCACAGCAGGCAGGAAATCACACTGTTCACATAGAACATGGAAGAGTTCAAAGCAGTGCCAAGTAGAAAGAGTAAAAAAGAGAATGGGATTCGTAACTCCAAACCACGCCAGTAGATTAAAAATACATGCACGCAACAGACACATAGACGCGCATCATTTTGTAATCACTCTTACAAACCGAAACACTTTAGGATGGCATCATTTTGAGAGGAGGGGGAGAGGAGAGGGAAAGGAGGAGAATAGCATTGAAAGGGGATAAAGAAATCCTCTGAATAAAAAGAGAGAAGAACACCTGTGCTCAGGTCGAAGCCGCTTTGCGGTTTGTGACCTTGGGCGGGCATAGCGCTCATTGTTCCATCTTTAAAACAGGAGGAAACAGTAATAAATAAATCCCGACACATGCTAATGTGACCTAGCTAAGCCTGTCTGAGGCTCTGTCCACTGAGACCTGTTATGGGGCAGGAGGGCAAAGGGCTCTCAAGTGCAGGGTCATGGGGCCTGTCAGCTGCTTGGAGGGGCAGCTGTGCTTGTGCGGTCAATGCATGATGGAGGGATGATGTCCAGAGCTCTGACAAAGCCCCTCAACTCAAATATATGTCCCACAGCCAGTCACAGAGCTGGCAAGCCACTATTAGGGATTCCTTTCTTCAATTTAAAGCCTTTTCTGCACAAAAATGCAAAGGATGCACCCTCCCTCCTCCCCACCCCCATCTAACCGGTTTTGTTGTTAGCAGCCATTAGTGGTTTCAGTCATTAACTTTCCAGTTGGGTGGAATCTGTTTGTAGGAAGAGTCCCTATCACCAGAAAAGCTGAGAGGAGACTGAGGGAATGAGATGGGGCCTGAGGCATCTTGATGAGAGAAGGGGGTGCCATATGTGAAGGGCACTCCCTAAGGTGGGGTAGAACTCTGAGGGCTGAGTGGGGAGCCTGGGCTCTCCAGGGAAGGACCTTACGTTTTCTGTTGTTGTTGTCGTTGTTTGTTTTCTTGAGACAAAGTCTCACTATGCCACCCTCAGTAGAGTGCTGTAGCGTCACAGCTCACAGCAACCTCAAACTCTTGAGCTTAAGCGATTCTCTTGCCTTAGCCTCCCATGGATCCTGGCTATTTTTATTTTTTGGTTGTAGTTGTCGTTGTTTGGCAGGCCTGGGCTGGATTCGAACCCACCAGCTCCCGTGTATATGTCTGGCACCCTACAGGCACCGAGCCAAGGACCTTAGTTTAAAAAGTGTCCAAATTGAGGCAGGAGAGCTGGAGGTAAGCATCTGAGTTTGCCAAGAGCTGCTGGGGGTCCCGAGGTGCCAGCCTACCCCTCTGCTTCTTACGCAGGTAGGAGCAATCCTGGGCTACAACATGTGGGAGGCACCCAACTGTCAGACCTGGTAACGGTCATCTTTGCTTATGTCCTGCCTTCCCTTTCTTTAAACTTCCTTAAAGGGAGGAAGGAGAAGAGCTTGATATAAATTTTTACTCTGTGCTCAGGGCACAGACTCTGAAACCACTGGAAGTTAGAAAAGGCAAGGAATTCTCCTCTAGAGCTTTCCCCTAAAGGGATCACAGCCCTGCTAATTTTGCAAAAAAAGGAAACTGAGACACCCAAGCATGGAAGGCCAGGGCAGAGATGGGGCTGGAAGCCAGGTGCCCTGCCTCCCAGCTGAAGGCTTCGTCCTGCACCGGGCACCTTTCACTCTGTCCCCTCAGGGCCAGAGGGCGTGACACAGAGCAGGGTGGGAGCCCTATGGGCCTGCGATCTCTGATTGGAGCTACCCTGTGCCCTAGGGAGAGGGGCTGCCTCCTGCCACTTCTCAAGCTGTACCAAGGGCAGCACAGAGCCCATACCCCAAGGTGATTTCATGCCCCATAAGACGCACAATCAAAAATAATAGACACGACAACCTGCCCAGGGTCGGCCGCTGGAGCGGCTGCCTGGAAAATAACCAATTCCCAGCCCTAGTGGGGAGAAATAACAGCATCAGCGAGGAGCAGCCCCCGCATCTTAGTCTGCAAAGCCACAGCCAGTAAGTAGGCTAAAAATAAGCAGCCTGGCCCAGCTGCAGCAGCGCCCTCCTTTTCCTGACTTGAGCTGGCCACATGGGTCCCTCAGACTCTGGGTGAATTTCTCACATCCGGGCAGGTGTCTGTCTGCTCTGAAGCCTCACCTCAGGCGTGGCCAGAAGTGGGGGGCACAGGCTGAAGGGTGCACAAAGGGAAAGGACGTGAGCCCCTCTGACTCCTCCAGGCCCCTGTGGGAGGGCCATTCTGCCCCAGGCTACTTCCTGTCAGCACTGAGCCTCCAACTGTCACTGGAGAAGGACACTCTGAGCACCGTGCTGGTGCTGGGCACCTGGGGCTGGTCTGTCTGCATTTGGCGCTGGCTCTTTAAAAGATTGTCTGTGACCCATAGAGAGGACACCAGGGTGGGTGTATTATGTGTGGTTTCTAAAGATCGAGTTGGGTTTCAAAAAACCAACCAGAAGAATGAACACTTCAGTAAGGAATTGGGTTCTGCAAACATCCACCCGGGTTAGGAGTCAGGGTGTGGATTTCTCTCAGTTCTGCTGCCATTGATAAAACATATTTCAATAATGCTTCTTTGATAATGCTTCTTTGGGAACAGAGCCTGTGTGTCAGTCTCACAGAAAAACTCCTTATCTTGCTTTTTGGACACATGTCGTGTCTCGGAGGAACCCTTTTGTCCCCTCCTGCCTTGGGATCATGCACACCCAATCCCCCTGCCCCACCAGCTGCATCCAGCTGGCCAGGTTTGCCCCTTGCCTGGAGAACTGCCATGATCTTCTAGCTATATTCTCTCCCTGAAGCCCTGGTCCTCCTCCCTGATAAGAGCTGGTCAGTCCACTCTCCAGCTTAAAAAATTCAAGTGCTTCTCAAACTGCTTGGCCAAGCCCTTTCCAAGCTGTGGCCAACCTTCTGCTTCACCTATGCCGGCCTGTGTGTCCTGTTCCATCCTATTCCTCAGCAGTTAAATTACCTGTGGTCCCCGAAACGCTTGTCATTGTCTCTTCATGCCCCTGTTCATTTGCTAGGGTCAGTTCCCACTGCCTAGAACACATTCTCCATTGTCATTGTCCCTTGAAATCCTTTGAATATTTTCAAAGCCCAGCACACATGTTACTCTCTATCCTCAATTCTTCCCAAGGAAAACTTAGTCCCTCCCTCTGTCTCCTCTGCATTTTGGACAGCTTCCATCACAGTGCTTGTGTTCTTCATTTAGTCGGTTTCTTGTATATCCCCTTGCTGGAGGACTAGATCCTGAAGACCTGACTGAGAACAGTGCCTGACACATAACAGAGGGTAATAAATGCAGCCAAACTGCAGCTGACCCACAGCCCCATGATGTAAATGATTTTTGTTACAAACCGCTGAGATTTTCTGCTTTGTTACACAGCACTGTTGTGCTGGTAGCTGGCTGAGACAAATAGACCCTGGGAGCCTGGGAAGTATGGGACCAAGCTCATAGCACTCACTGGCAGGACGTTGTCCCATAGGTGTGGTGAGACCGAATGCAAGGGTTAGATTACTCTTATACTTTGCCAGACTGCCACTTGCTGCTAATGTGTGTGTCTCAACCTCTCTGTGACTCATCTTTCCCATCTATAAAATGGGAATGATGATAGAAAGACCTATCATCTATCAAAGGGCTGCTCTGGGAGATAGGGGAGACCTAATGAGGGCCCCATGAGCGCCTGCTATCGCTGCCTATGAGTCATTGCCAGCGACCAGTCCTGGCCTCCTCCCTGGGCACAGCTTGCTGCTCCCCACCCTGTCCTGTGCAGTCTGTGCTGTGTCTAGAGGGGCACAGAGTGAGAGGAGTGACGTTCCTCTGTGGGGTACCTGTGTTCCCTCCCCAACTCCCAACGTTCTACCCAAGGTCAATGGCAGCAGCCATATCCTGCCTTTCCCCAGAGGGAGTGAGTGTGGCTTCAGCTGCTTTCCGTGCAGCTCAGAAAGAAGGTCACATCTCAGAGAGGAAAGGCTTGACCAAAAAAAGGGAGGCAATGGTAGTGAAGGGTTCATCTCCCAGCTCCTGTGAGTCATGTGGACCCACTTCCATGGGTTTCTAGAGGTATCGTGGATACCTCTGTTCCATTCTTTTCTAATTCTAGTTGCCTCTAGTCTATTCTAATCCACTCTCTATTTTAGAGAGTCCACAGTCGCCTCTTTGTTGGTGACATCTGCAGAGAGTCATTCTAACCATGTCCCCAGAAAACAGAGACTGTGGGGATTTAGAGATGGGGGTAGCATGGGCCCTGCCTTCTGGAATTTTCTAGTCTGGCTGGGGTGGCCAGAGGGACGCAGGAAATAGCTGAGCAAGTTACAGCATCATGTACTAACAGACACTCAAAGTGCCCAGCAGAATATCCCATGAGGACAGTATGCCGGAATTTTCTAGGCATTCCCAGGAGGTCGTAGGAAGATGTCAAGAGCTCGGGTAAATGAAGAAGGGCATCTGGGGTCTCCCGGGCTCCCCTGAGCCTCTCCATATGGCCCATTTGTGTAGAGAGCTGCCTCTGAGGGACCACAAGCGGCCCTTCTCAGGAGGAGCAGACCTCCACAGCAGCCTCCTGCCAGCCTGGGCTGCAAACATCCCCAAACAGAAAGCTCCTCCTGGACTTTGCCCCTGGTCCTGAGGCCCTCTTAGTCACCCTGAGGGAATCTACCAAGCACCACACAGAGGAAGCTGCTTCTGGGCGCCGCTTGGGGCCTCACCTCATCTTATCAACCCAGTTGCCAGGGTCTGGGTTGAACGGTTGTCTCAGGATTGACCAAGGAGCAGAGGTACCTTGTGTGGGGGTCAGTGGTAGGGGGTGCTCCCAGCTCCCAGCACCCAGTATCCTAAATCTAAGAAATGGGGAGGATGGAGGATTGACCCCTGTGGACTTCTGCTATCTCCAGCGTCTGGCACTGCTGTGAGTAGGTGGCTCTAGCTTGCTAGACCCCTGTGCCCCACCAAGGCCACAGGAAGAGATGCGACAGCTGGAAGCCTGGGTGGGAAAAGGGAAGGTGGGGCATGAAGGCCTCACTGCACTACCGCTTCTCAGTCTGGAAACCTGGAGACCACGGTCTTCCATTCCTCTGTGGGGCTATCGCAGTGACAGAAATGCGCCGACAGCAGGCAAGGAGGTTAGTCTGTGGAAGGCGTTAAGGCAGGATACCCTCCTCCTCTTCTACCAAGAATTCCAGGCACATAGCCCGCCGCAGCGGAAGCAAGCCTCCCTTCTGGACTCCACACTGCTGGCCGCATCAGTAATACCCAGTGTCCACGCGTGCTAAGTCCTGTTCTAAACACTTCACACACAGTCACTCGTTTGCCATGCAGTTGCCAAGGCCTTATACAAAAACTTGTTCAGATGCCCCTGGATTTACCAAGGACCTGTGAGGGGTCCTTGAGAGACTCCCTGTGACGGATAGCCTCAGAAGTGACCTCACACTCAGTCCCTGTCCTGTGGGGCAGCTTCCATTACACCCCATTTTGCAGGAGACACTGAAGCACAGACAGATTGAATAACTTGCCCAAGGTTACACAGCTGGTAAGGGGTAAGGCCCAAACTGACCCTGCAGTCTGGCTCCGAGGCCGTGTTTATAACCCTCAGCCCTGCGTGTGCACACACACATACACACATACAAACACACATGGTGCCTACGCTCCTTGGTCATTCCCAAAACCCGTGAATAACCCTTCACCCCAGACCCTGACAACTGGGGTGATCAAAATGGGGTAAGGCCCCAAGCGGTGCCCAGAAACAGCTTCCTCTGTGTAGTGCTTGGTAGATTCCCTCAGGGTGACTAAGAGGGCCTCAGGACCAGGGGCCAAGAGGGAGACTCCAGGCAACTGAGTGGATTGACTGGAATTGGGAGCAACTGCGAGGCACTGGAGATACTGCTGGATGCTGAGGGAAGGAAATGCTCCCATGAAAGGATTGTGAAAGGATTGTGATGCAGCTCCGCGCCTGTAGCTCAAGCGGCTAGGGCACCAGCCACATAACAGGAGAGCTGGTGAGTTCGAATCCAGCCTGGGCCTGCCAAACAATGACAACTACTGGCGGCGCCTGTGGCTCAGTGAGTAGGGCGCTGGCCCCATATGCCGAGGGTAGAGGGTTCAAGCCCGGCCCCGGCCAAACTGCAGCAAAAAAATAAAAAATAAAATAAAAACAATGACAACTACAACCAAAAAATGGCTGGGCGTTGTGGTGGGTGCCTGTAGTCCCAGCTACTTGAGCGGCTGAGGCAAGAGAATCGCTTAAGCCCAGGACTTAGAGCTGCTGTGAGCTGTGATGCCACCGCACTCTAATCAGGGCAGCAGCTTGAGGCTCTGTCTCAAAAAAATTAAATAAATAAATGAGTAAATGACTGTGATGGGAAGGGGAGAAGGACCCTAGAGAGACACAGGGACAGGCCCTCACAAATGCTGCTGAGCAGCCTGGGTGCCTCTCTCACCTCTTACAAAGGTGCTACCTAACTTGAGGGGCAGGAAAGGCCAGATCCCAGGCAGGATTGGCCTGGAGGCCTGGCTCCAGCCATCCTCCCTGATGCTGCCTCCAGCCCTCACAGGTCTTTGGTAAATGCAGGGGCATCTGAACAAGCTTTTGTACAGGACCCTGACATCTGAGGTGATCGAGATGGGTGAGAGGTGCCGGGTGCACCTGGGGCTGTGGTCAGGCCTGGGGTGGGTCTCAACTACTACTCACCTATCACAGATGACTTCCCCAAGAAATGCCACTTTCTCTCAGGACCACAGACCCAGGCCTGTGGGTCAACTTGGAGAGGGATCCAACCACCTGGGCAAAAATGTCCCTTCCTTGCTGGACATCCCAAATAAAGAGGGGCTGGGTACAGCAACTTACTGTTCACACAACACAGCCCTCCTGCCTCAAGAGGACCCCAGGGAGAGGGCACACCCTCCCCAGGACACGTGCTCTTTTCACACCAGATGTCTGGGTGGTAGGATGGGGACCAGGCAGGGGTGGAGGGCAGCATGGTATCCTGAGACCTGTCCAAACCCCCCACACTGCTGCATCTGGAGTGAGCCTGGGATAGCCTCAGAAGTCACAGGGTGCCTCTTCCACCAGCCTGGCCAGTAGAAAGTCACAGAGCGCCACTTCCAGCATCCTGGCCAGCACTACCTTCTAACCCCAACAGCCACAGAGAGCCACCCCAAGTTCAAGGGGGAGGGACGCCCACATTCTCGTACCAATCAAGGTCACCGTGAAAAGAGCAGATGGGATGGGAGATAGTGTCATAGTCACTCCCGGAGGGGGTAATCTGCCACACCAGACTGTACCTGCAGGACAGGGCGGCCTCTCCCTGCATGTCCCAATTACCACGACCTGAGTTCAAATGTCCTCCCCCAGCATCCAGTCCATTTTCTGCTACTATAACAGAATACCAAAGAGTGTGTACCTTATAAAGAAGTTATGTGGCTCTCTACCTAGAGGCTGGGAAGTCGGAGACCGAAGGGCCGCCCCTGCACTGTGACACGGAAGACGCATGATGTGGTGGGAGACACTCAGGGCAGAGGGGAAACCGGACCAAACTATCCTTTTATCAGGAACCCGCTCCCTAAATAACTAATCCGTTAAGAATCAATTAACCCATTCGTGCCAAGATAATAGCATTAGTCCATTCCTGAGGGCTGAGCCCTCCTGACCTAATCACCTCTTAAAAGGTCCCTCCTCCACACCGTCACACTGGCAATTAAACCTCCACCTGAATTTTGGAGGGGACATTCAAACCACAGCACTCGGGGGTATCTGTGAATGTTCCAAAGATACTCCACATCGTCCTCTGGGAAATTACCTTGAGCCAACGGCAGCCTCTGTGTGTCAGCTATCTCGGGGTCACAGGACAGATGAAATAAAGATTCTCAAATTACATGGCTTATTAGATTAATTAAAAATACACAGCAAGAAGCAAGAGGCCAGAGATGAGAAAGTTAACACACTTGAGCTAGATGCCCTCGGGCTGGAGGGAGCACACACACCACTGACTCTGGGTGTGGGTGTTCACTCAACCCTTCTCTCTCTGCTGTGGCAGTCTTCTCTGGCGCTGGCAGTGGGGTTATGAGGACCAGAGTGAGGGTGAGCAGGCATCCGCGCTCCACGGAGGGGTTTGGGAGCGACTTGGACTTGCCAATTAGCCCGATGAGCAGCTATTTGGTTTATTTTAAAGATTCAAAGCCATCTAATTTACATAGATTAGAGAAAGCATTTTCCGTGGCAAGTGTTCATAGAAGTAGCATCTGGGATGTTTTAAGTAAAAAATTTACTCATTTTCTTGGGCATAAGACACATGGGGCCAGAATGAGTGTCACCAGTGGGTGGCTGACTTAAGATCTCATGAATATGGAACGGGTTAAGTGCCTGGAATATAATTAGTGTAGCAGGAATATTTGCTGCTTTACTGTGTTTTCCATCCTTCCCACCTATCAGTAACACTCTTAATTGTCCCTTTTTTTTTTTTTTGTAGAGACAGAGTCTCACTTTATCGCCCTCAGTAGAGTGCCGTAGCATCACACAGTTCACAGCAACCTCCAGTTCCTGGGCTTAGGCGATTCTCTTGCCTCAGCCTCCCGAGTAGCTGGGACTATAGGCGCCTGCCACAACGCCTGGCTATTTTCTGTTTTTGCAGTTCGGCTAAGGCCAGGTTTGAACCCGCCACCTTTGTTATATGGGGCCAGCACCCTACTCAATGAGCCACAGGTGCCATCTTGTTCCATTTTTTTTTTTTTTTTGAGGCAAAGTCTCAGTCTGTTACCCTGAATAGAGTGCCATGGTGTCATAACTCATAGCAACCTCAAACTCTTGGGCTTAAGCAATCTTCTTGCCTCAGCCTCTGAGTAGCTGGGACTACAGGCACCTGCCACTACACCCAGATAGTTTTTCTATTTTAGTAGAGTTGGGGTCTCACTCTTGTTCAGGCTGGTCTTGAACTCCTGAGTTCAAGCAATCTGCCTGCCTCAGCCTCCCAGAGTACTAGTATTACAAGCATGAGTCACCATTCCTGGCCTGTTCCATTCTTCTTAAAAATCTCTGTTCAACATATATATATTCTATATACTTGATCTTTAATATGTTTCACTAGCTTTTTGCTCCTATAAGTAGCTTCTGTTAACGTTTTATATCAGAATTAAATATTCGTGAACAATGCAGCCAACACACGCCTCACATGCACTTTCAAAAAGGCCCCTAACAGGTGATCTGGCTTAGACTTCAACTGCAATATTTTGTTGCTGCTCCTTCCAGCCACCGTCTCTGCTCCTCTGGACACCAAGCCTCCCCTGGAGACCTGGACCCATGCCCCCACTCCAGCCTCAGCCAGGTCCCTCCTACCCCCTCCGGTTCTTCCTCTGAAGCCCAGGACAGGCCTTCCAGCTGCCATTAGAAGAGCCCACTGTCCCAGCCTGTTCTAGGTAGGCAGGGTTCCTGCCCAGCACAGCTCACCGGTGTAGGCCAAGAGGGGCTCACCATCCTGTTCCACGCCAAGCCGGTCCCACCTTGATGAGAACCTCCGGGTCCTCAGGTCTGGGCCTGCCTCATCTCCCATGGGGCTGGCTGTACCTTTTAAAGGTAATCACAGGAGGGTATGGTGGCCCCATCCTCACAAGTCCATCCCCAGAGTCCACCAATGTCCTTCCAGACCCCAATTTATGTGGTTAAGCCCTTTCATGAGGTCACCAACCGTAATCCCCAAGTGGTGCTGGGCAGAGCCACCTCAGTTCTCAACTAGGTCTTTCTTCGGTGTGAGACAGCAAGAACGCTGGGCATGCTTACTCCCTACCCCACCCAGCCACAGGGTCTCCAAAGAGTAATCCAGTCACCTGACCTTTATTGAGCACCCACCCCTTGCCAGGTGATATGCTAAGCACTAGCCATTCAGCAGTAAACAAAACAGGAAAAATCTCTTCCCTCAAGTCCCTTGTGTTCCAGTGAGGCAGTATTAACAACAGAATGTTTGAACTTCACCCCTAGATTCATAGGTTGAAATCTAATCCCCAGTGTGATTGTATTTGGAAGATGTCTTTGGGAGCTTATTTTGGTCATGAGGGTAGAACTCTAATGAATGGGATTAGTGCTCTTATATTAATAAAACAGACCTCAGAGAGCTCTCTGAACATTTCCACCATGTGAGGACAGAGTAAAAAGGCATCATCTGTGAGCCAGAAAGTGACCCTCACTAGACACTGAATCTGCTAGCACCTTGATCTTGGACGTCACAGCCTCCAGCACTGTGAGCAATAAATCTCCACTGTTTGTAAGCCATTCTGTTTATGGTATTTTGTAATACTAGCCTGATCTAAGACTGGGAGACATGTGAGACACCCCCTGAGTACCTGATACAGTAGATTGTAAGCACACCCCGCCCCCCAGTGCCATGTGGAGGGTGCTAAATCAGGCAAAGGAATGGAGATGGGGGGGGGGGGCTGTGCTGCAGTTTTGATAGAATGGTCAGGGAAGGCTTTGCTGAGAGGGTGGTATTAAGTAAAATCCTGAAGTGGGGGAGAGGGCCTGCCGTAGGAATGTATCAAGCTTCCTCTTTGGGGTTAGGCTTTTGGGCCAGCAGGTGTCTTCCTACCCTGGACCCCCAGGAAGGGCCTTGTCCCACAAGGAATGACAAAATGGCTACACAAAGGGCTCCATTTCAGAATAAAGGGAAACCTGACTCCTAAGACAAATTCAGGTTTCTGTCCACCAAGGAAGAACTTACTGTTAATCCAAAAAGAACAATCTTAGCAGCCCCCCCACCCCCACATCTCAGTCCAGTCTTTCTTGAACAACCTCTCTGCCTCATTTAATTTTCTGTGATCAGTATACCTGTGAAACCCTTTTAGGTACAATTATTACTACCCCATTTTGCAATTTGGATACTGAGGTTCTGAGAGAGCAACTCCCACACCCAGAAACACACAGCCAGCTGGTAACAGACCTCATGTGCTAATCTGGGTGCTCCCTCTGTGGTCCCTACTGAGTGGGCGTCCTTTCCAGAACTGTCATGTGGGATTCAGGCAGAGGATCTGGTGGTCCTCAGCCTGGCTGCCTGTGTGGTTGGGAAGGGCCCCTTGGGTGCAGGCCCTGTGGCCTGGGGATATAATATTGTGCCCAGGGCGGGTACACCCTCCTCACTGTGGCTAGACAGGATTTTGCACCTGCTGTCTGAGCTTCTCCGCCTGATCTTTGCAGTTAGAGGCTGTGTGTCTTGGCCTCAGAGCCTCAGCTTGCTTCTGAGAGGTGGGAACAATGCCTGCCACCCTGCAGGGCATGGTCGATAACCGATGAGGTAGAGTCTTGGCACACAGCAGACGCTCAGTGAGTTGTGAGTGTTATTACTGTTTCCACTCTGGGGTGAACACAGCCCCTCTGAAGGGGTCTCTGGGTGCCTCAGAGGTGCCCCCGACTCCCTGCCTCCATCTGGCCTTGCATTTTCAGAGTGCCAAGGGGACACAGGACACACGGGGCCTCAGGGTTAGGGCTGGCTCCTCCTGATTTTCTGCACATTTTCCATCTTTCCTTTCTTCATGAGCTGCAATAATTTAACCACCTCAGGAACGAAAAGATAGCTGGGGAGCAAATGTGGAATAGCTGGAATTAAAGTTAAATTGAAATAAATTAAATTAAACCGGCAACTTTCCGGTGCTCATCTCTCAGGCCAAATTATTGTGGAGTGCTTCCGGCTGCTGGGGAGAGGGCCCTGACGGCAGATTCTGGCAGGTCCTGGCAGCTGCCCCAGAGCCCGCTGTGAGGTATTGGTCTTCACTGGCTCAGTTCCCCACCCGCTCTTGGGGGGCGGTGCGGGTGGGGAACCTCAAAGCGGGCCCCTCCTCTTTCTTTCTGCTTCTTCCATGAGGTCCCTGGCTTGGTGAGACCTGAACCCGAGATGGGCAGTCCTCAGTTCCAGGCCCCTTGACTGGGGGAGGAGCATCTCCAATTGGCAGCCGTGGGCTGAGGCTGCCCACTAGGACCACAAGAATCTTGATCCCTGGGGTTCCCTAAATTAGCCACCCTGCGGGACAGAGGCCCTCCAGCTGCCCCTTGCTTCCCGGGCTGCCCTGCACACTGCCAAAGCAAGCTGGTGTTCAGGCCAGGCTGGGGACTCAGGGTTGGTGCTTCTGTCGACTTCCCATCAAATTCCCCCGGGGACCAAGGGTGGAAGAAAATCTGCCCCAGGCGCAAGATTGTTTCAAGTCCCAGTTTCAAAATTCGCAGTGCAGGTCACATGCTGCCCCTTAATGCATCCATGTTTATTTTAATGTGCAAAGTTTTACTCATTTAATGAGTAAAACTGACAAGCCTGGAGACTGCCACTTTGTCCTGGTCTCACAGGAGCCCCCAGGACAACCAGCCTCCCGGCTCTTGCTACCTCCACTGCCGCCCACGTAGGCTGCAGTCCTGGAAGGTGGGGAAATGCCCACCCAGACAGCACAGAGGCAGCTTCAGGACACTATGGTAGGTGATACAAGTCACAAAAGAAGAGATATGTGTGATTCCCCTCACATGAGATTCCGAGATCAGCCACATTCACAGACAAGACAAGGAGAAAGGTGGTTTCTGGGGACAGGGGCAGTGGAGGAGCACAGAGGGATAGTGAGTGCTTAATGGGGACAGAGTTTCAGTCCTGAAAATGAAGAGTTCTGGTGGTGACGGTTGCACAACAGTGGAATATACTTAATGCCACTAAGCCATATACTTAAACATGGTTAAGATTTTATGTTCTGTTTTAACCACAATTTAGAAAAACAAAAATGAGAGCATCAGGGGCAGGAGATAACTGGGCTCACTTACCAAGCGAGGGGCTCCCTGCAGGGCAGGGGCAGGGCTGGCTCTCCTGTTCCTGAAGAAGACCCGGCCCTGCCCTCCTCCCCAGGGGGGTGGCAGCAGACACCGTAGGTATAGTCCTACTGTGGCTGGGGCAGGAGCCCTGCACAGCAGTCATTCCAAACTCGGAATCTGACAGATAAGGAAACCGAGGCTGGAGAAGGGGGCGCTTCCTCCCTAGTCACATAGCCGGTGACTGCCTTAAAGGGGTGATCTCTGCTGGCAGCCCCAGCTCTCTGCTGTGACCCAGCAGCTACAGGGGTCCAAGTAGTTCAGGTGAAGCCCCTCCTCCCGCCACCAGTCCCCCACTGACCCCTGCCTGCCTGTAAAAGAGTACCAGTAACCCTTGCCCCCTCCTCAGGCCACCAGGAGGCTGCTTAATTAGCCCTAGTTCAGGGCTCAGGCACAGGCTAATGGGCAATAAGCTTCTCATTATTATTTGTAATCAGACTATTCAATTTATGGCTCCCATCAGTCAGAGCTATGGAGTCTCTGGAAGTTAATTAAGACTGCCAAGGATGGGCTGGGGGTAGGGAGATGCGGGGGATGGGCCAGCCTGGCCTCCCCTCACCTGCTTGAGCCCAGCCTAGGTGGGCAGCAATGTGATGGTCACAGGGGACCAGGGCTCCAACCTCTGACTCTTCCTCCAGGACAGACCAAGGACAATTTCCTGTACCTTTCATTCTGTAAGGTGCCCCTCTGCGGAGCACCCTGCCCTTTGTGCCCCCTTCTCAGTATTTCATCAGTTGACGAGTTCACCTTGACGTCTTGGGTGTGCCAGGCTTGCTTTTCCCAGGAGCGGGGGTGCAGTGAGCAGCCTCAGCCTGGTGCACGCACAACACTCCGCCCCCAACCCTGCCTTCCACAGGCTGGGGCAGGGCTTTAGCTTGTGCCCCTGGCAGGGAGGAGCAGAGGTTCTGGGGGCACAGCTGGGCATGGATAGTGCCTCCCTACCAGGCAGTGCAACCACTACCCAGGCTCCACGTCCCCGGGGTGACCTCTGAGCTCACAGCAGGGGCAAGGGACCCCCCTGAGCTGGCACCAGAGCAGGCCCAACCAGCACCTGAGGCAGACATGCGCAGCCCACTCCTAACCCATCCGGAGCCCTTTCTGCGAGAGCAGCGCCAGGAGCCCCACCGGCCTGCAGATACGTGTTAAGCCCAGCTATCCAGGAACGCAGGGCCCCATCTTCTCAGCTGCCAGGTGGACCTGGTGACACTGGAGGACCCTGACAGAGAGAATCCAAGGGATATGAGCTGTGGAGGTCAGGAAAGCTTAGGAAATCGGGCTTCTACAGGCTCTCCATAGCTATGCAGCCTCTTAAAATACCCTGGCCACATCAGCGCACCCTAAAGACGCTGTTTCAGGCGGCTGTTCCAGACGCTGCCTCCTCTGTAAAGCGAGAGCTGGAACGAGCTCTTTATGAAGACAGCAAAAGGATTTGTTGAAAACTACCAGAATGAGAGCCATATATGGTTTGCTCTCAATTAAACGCAAGTAGGCACAACAGACTGCTGGCAACATACACACCATGCTAATATAAATTCGTACTTTAATGATCTGAAGTTTGAATTCACTTACAAATTAATATCTCAATATATGAATTTATTCCTCTTAAAAATTATCAGAAATAAATCTAAAGTCTCTACTGAGCCAACAATTTTACCCCTCCCCCATCTCCAAGAGGTAGCCACTATTTTGGTGTGGATCCTTCAGGTATTTGAAAATATTTTTAAATCCATTAAATATGCCCCCATAGTGTTATCTGGGGTGTGTGCTTTTAATATACATATATATTATATATATATAGTATCATACATATTCTGTAACTATTTTTTTCACTTAAGGATATTTTTTACATCTATATACATTGATAGATTTAAACCTGGTTCACTCATTCTGGCTACAGTATAGTCTTCTATCCGAAAAACATAACATTTTTTTTTTTAACATAACACATTTTATTTATCCATCCCACTATTTTTCTATTTCAAAAATATCCCGATGATCATTCCTGGGCATTCTTCCCTGTGTACACGTGTGAGTTTTTAGTGCTGACACACAGAAGCATAATCACTACGTTGTAAGATGTGAACACTTTCTGTTTTGAATATACTATCAAATCATTCTCTGGAGTGGCTATATCAGCTAATGCCCTTCCCCCAGCAGTTATAGGAGCACGCCAATTCCCACGCCCCTTGCTAGCACTTGATATTATAATAAAATTATTTTTTGCCAAACTGGTGATTAAAAATAGAATCTCCTTGGAGTTTTGATTTGCATTTCCTTGGTTGCTGCTGGAGCTAAGCTTCTTCTTCTATTTTTTTTTGTAGAGACAGAGTCTCACTTTATCACCCTCGTTAGGGGGTTCTCTTGCCTCAGCCTCCCGACAATGCCCAGCTACTTTTTTTGTTGCAGTTTAGCCAGGGCTGGGTTTGAACCCACCACCCTCGGTGTATGGGGCCAGTGCCCTATCCACTGAGCCTCAGGCACTGCCCAGAACTGAGCATCTTTTGATATGCTTATTGACCATTTATATTTTCTCCTTTGTGAATTATGCTCTTATATTCATTACTCATTTTTCCCCTGTTGGGCAATTTTCTTTCTTTTTTTTTTGAAACAGTCTTGCTTTTTCACTCTCAGTAGAGGGCTGTGGCATCAGTAGAGGGCTGTGGCATCATAGCTCACAGCAACCTCCAGCTCTTGGGCTTAAGCGATTCTCTTGCCTCAGCCTCCCTAGTAGCTGGGACTACAGGCACCCACCACAACGCCCGGCTATTGGGCACAAACTTGCAGGAAAAGTAGCCACAACCCCTGGCTACTTTTAGAGACAGGGGTCTCGCTCTTGCTTGGGCTCGTCTCAAACTCCTGAGCTCAGGCAATTCACCCGCCTTGGCCTCCCAGAGTGCTAGGATTTACAGGCATGAACCACTGCACTCGGCCCAAGGATCATTTTTCTTGTTTCCTACTGATTTGTAGAGTGTACTTTTGCACTTCCTTCCTATGAGTGCTGGATTTTAATTCCTTTTTTACATATTTAAAATATTTGCCATCAGTCTGTTGGTTGCACTTTAAGCAGGTGTGTTTATGGTATCTTATACCCTACACTGATTTTAAATTTTGATTTGCAAAAATGTTCTTTCTGTAAAAATATCTTTTATGATTTGGTTTGTAGATTTTGTGTCTTATTTCAATAAGCCTTCCTTACCTCAAAGTGAAAAAACATGGTCTTCTTAATTTATTCTAGTACTTTAAAAGTTTTTCTTCTTTACATTTAGATTACTAATTTCTCTGGACGGACCTTCCTTCCTTCCTTCCTTCCTTCCTTCCTTCCTTCCTTCCTTCCTTCCTTCCTTCCTTCCTTCCTTCCTTCCTTCTTTCCTTCCTCCCTCCCTCCCTCCCTCCCTCCTTCCCTCCCTCTTTTCCTCCCTTTCTTCTCTCCTTTTTTTTTTTTTTGACAGGGTCTTGCTCTTTTGCCCTGGCTAGAGTGCAGTGGTATCATTATAGCTCACTCCAACCTCAAACTCCTGAGCTCAAGTGATCCTCCTGCTTCTGTCTCCTAAAGTGCTAGGTCTACACTTAGTGTGTGAACCCCCACTCTTGGCCTGCAGTATACTTTTGTGGCAATAATGTCTCAGAAAAAAACAAAAACCCCAAAACTGCATTTCCCAATCTCCTCTGAAGTAAGGGACTCCCATGTGACCTAACTCTGGCCTAGGAAAAGTAAGCAGAAGTCTGTGGGGAAATTTCTAGGAAAGTTTTACCATATTTTGCTGTGTATAATGCGCACCCACATTTTGGGCACAAACTTTTTTTTTTTTTGTAGAGACAGAGTCTCACTTTATCGCCCTGGGTAGAGTGCCGTGGCATCACACTGCTCACAGCAACCTCCAGCTCTTGGGCTTAAGCGATTCTCTTGCCTCAGCCTCCCTAGTAGCTGGGACTAC
>CAUYON010172893.1:0-17758 GCA_963573935.1 Arctocebus calabarensis
TTGTGAAAAGTACTTTAGGTATAAAAATAAGGCAATAAGACCAAGTTTTATGGGTTGATGAGCACTTGGGCTTCTTCCATGACTGAGCAATTATGAACTGGGCTGCAATAAACATTCTGGTGCTAATATCTTTGTTATAAAGTGATTTTTGGTCTTCTGGATATATATCAAGTAGAGGAATTGCAGGATCTAATGGAAGGTCTATTTTTAGATCCCTAAGTGATCTCCAAACATCTTTCCAAAAGGAACATGTTAGTTTGTTTTCCCACCAGCATTGCATTCCCTTTTCTCCACATCCATGCCAACATCTCTGGTTTGGGGATTTTGTGATGTGGGCTAATATTACTGGAGTTAGATGATATCTCAAAGTGGTTTTGATTTGCATTTCTCTGATGATTAAGGATAATGAGCATTTTTTCATGAGTCTTGAGGCCGTGAGCCTAGAAGTTTCTATTAAAGTCTCTTGTCTACACTGCGATGGGATCACTTGTTCTTTTCTTGCTAATACATTTGAGTTCTCTGTGGATTCTGGTTATTAAACCTTTGTTGGAGACATAACCTGCAAATATCTTCTCCCATTCTGGGGGCTGTCTGCTTGCTTTAAATACTGTGTTCTTGGCTGTGCAGAAGCCCAAGTGCCCATCCACCCATGAAAGGATTAATAAATTGTGGTATGTGTACACATGGAATATTATGCAGCCTTAAAAAAGATTGAGACTTTACCTCTTTTATGTTTACGTGGATGGAGCTGGAACATAGTCTTTTTAGCAAAGTATCCCAAGAATGGAAGAAAAAGTATCCAATGTACTCAGCCCTACTATGAAACCAATTTATAAGCACCCGTACTTCCATATGAATGCTATAACCCAACTATAGCCCAAGATGAAGGGGAAAGAGGAAGGGGAGGGGAGTGGCGGGGAGGGGGGACGATGGTGAAGGGAGGGTAATTGGTGGGATCACAGCTATGGTGCATCTTACAAGGGTACATGTGAAATCTACTAAAGTAGAATATAAATGTCTTAACACAATAACTAAGAAAATACAGTGAAGACTGTGTTAATCAGTTTGATGAAAGTATTTTAAAATGTATACAAAACCAGCACATTTTACCCCATAATTGCATTAATGTACACAGCTATGATTTAATAAAAAAAGAAAAAAAAGAATTCTGGAGTGAGAAGTGAGTACAGGTTTAAGGAGAGTGACATGATCAGATTTACTCAGCCTGTAAAGAGAATGGTTTAGAACAGTGTCTTTCAACCTTATTATCTCATAGTACACTTGAACCTATACTTAACTTTTGCAGCACACTTAAATTATGTCTATCAAAAAAAAAAAAAAAGGTAAAAAAAAAAAAGAATACTTTTGTGGGCAGTGCCTGTGGCTCAAGAAGTAGGGTATGTGCTCCATATATCAGAAGTGGTGGGTTCAAACCCGGCCCTGGCCAAAAACTGCAAAAAAAAAAAAAAATACTCTTTCATTGCCTCTTATAAACAATGACTTTATAATATAGTTTTCATAGAAGGAATAGAAATATACTCTTTCATCTAAAGAAAAAAAAGCGCCTGTGGCTCAGTGAATAGGGCACTGGCCCCATATAGTGAGGGTGGCAGGTTCAAATCCAGCCCTGGTCAAACTGCAACAACAAAAAAGCCAGGTGTTGTGGCAGGTACCTGTGGTCCCAGCGACTTGGGAGGCTGAGGCAAGAGAATCACCTAAGCCCAAGAGCTGGAGGTTGCTGTGAACTGACACGCCACAGCACTCTACTGAGGGTGACAAAGTAAGACTCTGTTTCTAAAAAAAAAAAAAAAAAAGACTGAGTTTTAGCAGTTCCTCCGAGGCCCCAATAGAGTATCATGTTCTCCACGATACCCTGAATATCCTATCAGTACCAGATTCCCATGGGTCATGAGTTGATTCTGGAAGAAGAGATTCATACACTTATAGGCACCACTAGAATTTGTGGAGTAGGGGGTGGGATTCAAGTATCACATTTGTTTTCTATTCTTAACTTGCTACCTATATGACCTTGAGAAACTCTTTTATCTAAAGACATAAAATGGGTATGATAATACTTAACCTGTCCCAATAGAGGGTTGTAAATGTTACTAATTAATGTTTATAAAGCAATTTGAGACTTTCAAATGAAAAGTTTCACATATAGTAATTATGAGTATTAGCATTATTATTAACATAACATTAGTTACCAGCTTTATTATCATTTGCTGTCTAGAGTTTTTGCTAAGACTCTCTCAATAGTTTTTATGTGCACTCTCTCCCTTGCCCCCACAAGGAGAATTTCTGTGCATGCCAACAGGCGAACAAGAAACCATCTGATAAGACACACTGTTACAATTTGACAAGTTTTTACTCTAATGAAATTATTTACCCCAAATCCCCAAATCAGTCGTATTATGGTAAACATACACAGCAGTTTCAAAATTACTTTTGGTCATGGTTCTCTGTCCTTACGTAATACACGTACAAGCGATAATGCTGCTTTCTTCAGACATTACCTATATATATTTTGCCCTCCAGGTAAAGGCAATTATGGAACCCTGAATTGAGGGAACATTTACCACCTGCTACTGGCTAGGCGCTGTTCTAGGTATTCAGAAACATCAGTGAATGAAATAGACAAAGATCTTGATCCTGGTGGACCTTACATGACTGAGAGGAATAAATCAATACAATAAATAACTAAATCCCATGATGTCAGAAAGGGCTTTATGCAAAGAAAAGTAGAGCAGGCTAAAAGGAACGGGAAACACTGAGCACAGGGAGGCTCTGTGCACAAGATGAAACAGAGTGGACCTCATCGAAAAGCTGAATTTTGACAATTTGAAGGAAATGAGCGAGTCAGACAAGTATATGTCTGGTGGAAAAGTTTCCAGGCAGAGGGATGAGGCAATATGCAAGCCCTAAGTTGGGCCAGTGTGTTGGAGTCAGCAAGACGAGCAGCAGGGGGACATAATGTCATGAGTTCAATCGTCATGGTTTTAACCAGGTGGCAATAGAGGCGGCACAAAGAGGTCAGATGGTTACAGATTGGAAATGTTTGAGGGCATGGTCGATGGGATTTTCTGCCAGTTTGGAAGTAAGGGGTGGTGGGGAAGGTTAAAGCTGACTCCTTGGTTTTTAAACTGAGCAACTAAAAAATGGAACAAATTTGGGGAGTCAACTAATTCAAGGACCCCATGCCACCTGTACCCATCAGGCCAGGGGCATTTTTCCCCCACAGAGCAGGAACTTTTCTCTTTTGTTCTCTGCTGAGCCCTTAGAGCTAAAACCATTTCCTAGCACATATTAGGGGCTCAGTAAACATTTATTGAATGAATGAACCTTACATTAGACAGGATACCCCACAGAATATGGGATATACCATTGCAGGATAGCCCATATAGCAGAAATCCCCCTACATCTGTGTCCTTCATTTTTCTAAGATTTAAATTAAGGGTGGATTTGTCAGCTGCAGGGCCACCTCCCCTCTATTTCATCCATGTCATGCCAACCTTTGTTTTAAGGTTTTAAGGGGCTATATCGGGACATTTCAGAAATACACAGACAACTAGCAATGGGAATGGTGAGGAGGTTGTGCTTTCTTGTCCTTATCAAAGTTTCAAACACCTTTAATTGCTAATATCACAAACATCAGTTAGCATCTCTTCTCCCCAGAGATGGCGCTTCAGTCTACGGGAAGTATTTTCAAGAAACAGTGAGAAAGACAAGTTCAGGGACACTGAGAGTAGCAGAGAAAGCTGGCAAGTTGAGGGCTAGTAGAACGTGTTTATAGGAAATATATGAGAAACTGCAACATCAGAGAAAATTTCCACTGAAGCTAAAAGCATCAGAAACAAAGCTTGGTGGTAGTCAATTCATTCCCACAAAAAGTATCATAATTCACTTACTAGTTGCGGCCTTGAAGTTGAGTTAATATCAAATGTTAAGCTTTACAACCTCTATATAGGGAGGTAACATGCACTCTGTGGTGGTGATGGAAATCTTTAATTCAAGTGCATATTTTTGGATTTCATGTACACCCATTATATTCACTCACCTCCACAGCTGAGCCTTCGGTTAGTACTCTCATCTCATTAGTAAACTACGACATCTTCATGCTCACTCCCACCCCCAGGATGCAAAATGTCCTCAGAGTAGAAATTGACAGAAAGGATCAGGCTTAGAAGCTAAAATCTTAGAGCAGGAACATATCAACTAATGTAGTTCCCTCATTGAAAAACGAGAACATTGAGATCCAAGGTTGAACACTTGCTTAAACCATAGGCAGGCAAAAGCACAGCTGAATGCTGTGTTTACAGACAGGACTCCTAGGTCAGCCTCTTCCCACTGCGCACGCAGTCTAGACTCTATGTACCAGCAAGCCCACATTCATGCAAATGGTAGGCTGAGAAGCTCCAACTTTTGCTGCTTTCTAATTGGGCCACGCCTATGGTAGCAAATGACTTCAAAGGTTAGGCATGAAGCTGAATACCTGCCAAAAGGAAGTGCTTTCTCCTCTTGGTATTTCTGTCATTGCCAGAAGCGTGGGGCTGTAAATCTGTTTCTGCTGTTGGTTGGCTAGTAAACCTGGACAAGTCAGGAAACTTGGGGCCTCATTTTCCTCTTCTCTAATCCTCACACCCTAAGGCAGCCTTGCAGATTGAAGATTCCTTGAGTCAATAGTCAATCTGCAACAGTGGTGCTTTGGATTGCTTAAAGATCTAGAGTAACATGTATCACACTTTCCTTCCCTCCATAAAAATAATCGCATCAGGGAAATGCACCAGTCAATTTTCATAAGTGGGTGCAATAAATACATAAGCAAAAATCTTAAGTTACATTTGCAAAAAGTTAGTAATAATGCAGGAAATACTTTTGTTATGCTGACAACTGGAGGAATCGGAACAAGACTGCATATTTGATAGTATTACAGTCATACGTGTTTTCTAACTTGCACAATAGCAAAACAGTGGCTGCCTCTGACAGGTGGGATTAGGAGTGGGCGGTTGTTTTCTTGTGTTTTTCCCTTGAGCTTTTCTCTATTTTCCATTAAAAAAAAATACCTACTTCATTTTTAGGAAAAATAAATAAGCTTTGTTTTTTAAAAAGATTTATGACTCTGGTATTTTAGAAATAACTCAAATTTATGCACTTAGCACACACAGACCAGTAGACTCTGCTCAGAATGTAAATCAGCAGGGTAGAATGTATCTCATGCTCCTTTCAGATTATAGTGTTACCTAATAAATATTTTTTCCCTTGATTCTGGGGTTAGAAAAGCCCAATCGCAAGACTATGAAACTAGAGAGAGAAGAGGGATATTTCACAAGAGCGAGCCAGCAACCATGTGATTCGCAGCAACCAAGTCGAATTCCTACGTACAATAAGCCACATGGTAGGCAATAAATAAAACCAGATTAATTAATCAATCAATTATTACCAAAAAGCATCCAGCTTCAGCTTTCCCCTTCTGCCATTAGTCAGGTCTGCTGCTCTGGGGCCCTTACTGGACTACAAGTTCCTAAATGAGGGTGTTGGCTTAAAAAAAGAAAATCAGATATCCTGAAAACCAAAAATCACATCATAATAAAGATATAGCTACCAGAATGTTTATTGCAGCCCAATTCATAATTGCTAAGTCGTGGAAGAAGCCCAAATTGAATTATTTTCAAAAGTCACTCAAAATCCAGTAAGTATATTCTTTTTTTTTCATTCTTTTTTTTGGATTAACATAATTTAAGTGTGCTATGGAAGTTTAACAAGAGGTTAAAAAAGTGGAAAAACACTGATCTAAGATAACAGTTTTTCACTCTAGCAATGCTGATATTTTGGATCAGGTAATCTGGTTGGGGAAGAGAAGGGTAGAGTGTCCTGTGCTTTATAGATGTTCAGCAGCATCCCTGGCCTTTACTCACTAAAGCCAGTAGCAACCCCATTTCTAGTTGGGACAATAAAAAATGTCTCCAGACATTGCCAAATGTCTCCTGAGGGAGGCGGTCAAAATTGTCCCTGGTTGAGAACCACTGATCTAGGAAGTGAGCATTCATCTTTGATAGAAAGGAATATCTTTAGAATAAATACCTGTAATTGATGTAATAGAACATATTCCAGCTGGGTCTGACTTAAAGCTACAGCTCTCTGCTCTCATATCAGAGAGGGTTTTTCATCCTCTGCCAGTGAGAACGCAAATCCGGGCAATATCCATAAAGAAATATTTGGCCATATTATCAAAAATACAAGGTGACTTTGACTCAGCAATTTCAATTTAGGTATTAATGTTATGAGTAAAATAATCAGATGTGCTAATTGATGTATGCACAAGGCAATTCATTGCACAAAATAACAAAAGATTGGGAGCAATCTCAATGTCCATTAAGCGGGAGCTGGTTATAAAAATGATGGTGCTTGCTCCCATCCAATGGAATACTAAGCAGTTATCACTAATAATGAGAAAGCTCTTTATGAAATTGATATAAAACAATCTCCAAAATATATTTGCAAGTAAAACAACAATGAAACCAAAGCAGAAACACAACAATATTTTAAGAAAATCAAGATACAGAGCAACATATTTCGTATGCTAGCGTGTGTATTCAAAAGAGAAAAACGACTATCTTTGCTTGTATGTACATAAAATATTTCCATAAGGATAAAAAAGTAATTGCATCAAAACTTGGAATCTGGGGGATAGAATGGAGGAAAACTCTTCACTCTATATTCTTTTGTACTGTAAAAATCTTAATCTATACCTGTTTATTTCCTATTAACAAATAATAAAAAATTTAAAACCTGGTGCTCCTCAGCAACACAACTGAACATGGAGGCATCCTGAAGCTTTTCTATCAGCGACGATGGATCTGGGCTTGTCTGTTCTCCAACACCCTTTCCATCCGCTCTTTCCTGTGCAAAGCAGCCAGGCTGGCTGTGCAACTAGTTAAAGGAAACCGTAACTTCCTTACCCATCTCGGTTATCTAAAAGCTCCAAGCAGGGCAATGAGAGTATTCTTTCAAAGCCAACAGCTGAGAAAGGCTTTTTAAGGTAATGTCTGTTAGGCTACAAGAATAAACGTTTACTTAAGTTACTTTTTTCCCAGACTCTCTGACCCCTGTTTATCAGTTGATTTCTTTTTTCTCCCCAATTTCCTATTCCTGGAACCTCTAGAAGTTGGTCCTCAAAACACACATCCCTTAAACAATAAATCCAAAGATGACCTAAAGACAAACTCTGTGAAATAGGTCAAAACAAGAATGAAAGTGATTTAGACAGAATTCATTTAGTTTTATTTCTCTGTCAATATTTTAGGAATTGGCTCAATGTCAAGATATGAAATTTAGCAAACATGTTTTAATAGTTATCAATTTCACTTCTTGGGTCACCATGCGGCTTAACTGAATTTATAATGTAACAGTGCCATATTATATACTAATTTGCTTCATTTAGTCAATTCCAAAAACTTACCCTCCATTTACTATTAATGTTAAAAGATAGAAATAGGCTATTTCTCTGTGCAAAATAATTTTAATGGTTTACTATCCACCTACAAAATAAGATGCAAATGTCTCAGTACAGTTTAAAAAATATTTTTTCACTGTCTGTTCTATTTGTTTCAAGGCTAGTATCTTTTATTGTGTGTCCTATTCTGTATGTTATTTACTTATCTGGCAATAGTCTTCAAAGAAGGTTTATTGTCTTCATTTTACACCAAGGAAAAACAAACTCAGAGAAATTCAGCTCACCAAAGGTGCACATTCAGAAAGTGGCATAGCTGAAATTCAAAATCAACTGAGTCTGATTCATAGGCTCATGTTCTTGACCACTATTGTCTGCAAACATTCACAATTGGAGGTGAACACATTTTCATGATGTTTGGGGAGAAAAGAAATTATAGGCAAGGGGGGGTAAGTTTCAAAAGCACTTTTTGAAAGGTAATTCTTCCCCTATCCCTTGTCAGATAATATTAAAATAAAGCAATTGTCCCTTCTCTTTTCTGTAGCAGTTTATCATTTTATTGACTTTGGGGCACTTTTTGCACTTTGCCTTTGCTATAGTTTGGACGTTTGACCCCTCAAAGCTCCTGTGGAATTTAATCCCCAATGTTGGAGGTGAGGCCTCTGGCAGGTGTTGGTCATGAGGGTGGATCTCTCCTGAATAGATTAATCCCTTCCCTAGGTGGTGCGTGCATTCATACTCTGTTCCCATGGGAACTGGTTGTTGAAAAGAGTCCACGCCACCCCTTCACTTGCTCCCTTTCTCACTGTGTGATCCCTGCACATGGAGGCGCCCCTCCCCATTCTGCCAGGAGCGAGGCAGCCTGAAGCCCTCCCCAGATAGAATGGATGCTGCTGCCAGGTTTCTTGTACAGCTTGTATTCATAGAACCTTGAGCCAAATGAAGCCCTTTTCTTTATATCAATAAATATCCAGCCTCAGGATGTTATTTTATAGTAACACAAACAGATGAAGATAGTGTCATACTTGGTTCATGTTTTGCCCACCCTTTTTTCTTTGCATGCTTGGGGAAAAGAATTCTAGGCAGAGGGTATGGTTAGCTCGACCGCCCCAGGCAAGAGCTTGTGCTCAAGATGGCAGCTAGATCTGAGAGAGAGAGGAGAGGAGAGGGGGAGATATGGGGCACAGGTGGAGGGGCACGCAGGGTTGCCTTATGGCTTCGTTCAGGGGTCACATTCTCAACCATCTCCCTCCAGACCAAGCTGTTGGTAAGCTGGAAGTCTCTGACTTCCACACTCTGTCACTCGTGAAGCCTGATTGTACTTTTTAGTTATCTTCTTCCATAGGAGTAATCACCTTCTAAAATACAAAAACATTTACCCACTTACTGTGAATATTGTATATTGACCATCTTCTCCTGCTAGAATGCAGGCTCTGAGGGGGCAACATTTGTCTCTTCTTGCTCATGGATACCCTTAGTGTCTAGATCACTGAACAGGCCATAATTTCCTCCAGCAAACACATATTAAATTAATGAATACTGCCTTTCATTTTAGCCTGCCTTCACACTATGCCACAGTATCTACAATTTTTACTTAGCTTAGACTAATTACATTTGAGGATAGATTTCTTTTTTTTTCACATGAGGCTATATATAGGTGAGGTAACCATACATCCTGGATATTTGGGGGGATAATTATAGTTCAAAATACTGTGTTATGTGGGCAAGACAAGTATGTTTATACTATCATCAATTTTCCTTTAAGAAGATATGGTTTTAATATAAAGAGGATATGTTCTGTTCTTTCTTTTAGGCTGGCAAATTTAGCTAATAAATTCTATTCCTCTAAAGCAGTGGTTCTCAACCTTCCTAATGCCATGATCTTTTAATGCAGTTCCTCACGTTGTGGTGACCCCCAACCATTAAATTATTTTCGTTGTAACAGCATTAGGAAGGTTGAGAACCACTGCTAAAGGCATCTACTATGGAGACAAGGAATTTCAAATTCTATCTGTAGATGGCGTAGATCTTATTTGGGAATTTGTAAGTAACTAATTATAATACCTCTTTTTGTTTAAACTACTTTGGGGGAAAATGTAAAGGCATCTACTATGAGACAAGGAATTTCAAATTCAATCTGTAGATGGCGTAGATCTTATTTGGGAATTTGTAAGTAACTAATTATAATACCTCTTTTTGTTTAAACTACTTTGGGAGAAAATGTAACATATAAATAAATGTATAGAAAAATGTAAAAAATAAATACTATTCTTTCAGACTTATCTTTTTAATCTAGGGAATATTTATAATCATATTTGTTTCTTGGATCTTTTCTGGAACATTTGAAATTTTATGATGAATTCACTAAGGTAATAGTGACTGGGAACATATGTAAACACTATAGATTATCAATGATTTTATATAAGGCTAAACATCAAAATGTTGCTTCATTTCCAATAACATTTCAGTGAATGTTGTTTACTGCAGACTGACTTTCTTTGCTTCCTTCCTTCCCTCTCCACAACCCCTCCTTTTGTCATTGGCATTGGTCTATATAAGGTAAGAAAATAGATGAATATGCAGGTGGCGCCTGTGGCTCATGGAGTAGGGCGCAACCCCATATACCTGAGGTGGTGGGTTCAAACCTGACCTGGCCCAACTCAAAACAGAAAAATAGCCAGGTGTTGTGGCGGGCGCCTGTAGTCCCAGCTACTCCGGATGCTGAGGCAAGAGAATTGCCTAAGCCCAGGAGTTAGAGGTTGCAGTGAGCTGTGTGATGCCACAGCATTCTACCCAGGGCAATAAAGTGAGACTCTGTCTCTACAAAAAAAAAAAAAAAAAAATCAATCTGCTATTTTCATTATTTATTGCATAAAATGTAATATAGTTTGTAGCTAAAATTATCAGGTATAAATAATTCTTTTTTTTTTTGCAATTTTGGCTGGGGCCAGGCTTGAACCCGCCACCCCTGGTATGTGGGGCCTGCGCCCTACACCTTGAGCCATAAGTGCTGGCCAACAATTCTTAATTTCCTAGGTGAAGCTAATATGTACACATAGTTTAGGTCCACTACATTATATAATGCTATATAAAGGCAAATTAACGGGCAGTACCTGTGGCTCCCAGAGTAGGGTGCCGGCCCCATATACTGAGGGTGGTGGGTTCAAACTCCAACAACAACAACAACAACAACAACAACAACAACAAAAAAGCCCAAAAAACAAAAATAAAACACAGCCGGGCATTGTGGCAGGCACCTGTGGTACCAGCTACTTGGGAGGCTGAGGCAAGAGAATCACCTAAACCCAGAAGTTGGAGGTTGCTGTGAGCTGTGATGCCACAGTACTCTAGCAAGGGTGACAAAGTGAGACTCTGTCTCTTAAAAAAAAATGGCAAATTAACACAAAATATCATACATATTTTTGCTTATTTAATTAGCAAAGATTAAAAATATTGTTCAATGGTTGTAAGGGTGAGGGGCAACTGGCATTCTCAGTCTTGCTGATGGGAGCACAAACTGGCCAATAGATTAAGAATGTTGCAAATGTCTATGTTCCTGGAACCAGTAATTCTACCTCTGGGAACTGAGTCAAAGGGAGTAAAGGAAATAGCTGGGAGGGGTTATGAAAAATGAAGTTCATTGTAGGGTTGTACAATAGAAGTTCTCTAAATAACCTATACCCACTGGACAGGACTTAGCAAGGAGACCATGACATGTGGAACTCTGGTAATGAGACACTCCCTCCCCTGCAGGCTGCCCAGTTCTGTCCCTGTCGCTCAGGTATGAAGACCAAGAGCCAGTGGCTCTTCCTAAACATATTCATGCCAGTTGCTATTATTCTTGTCACCACATTTGACTACAATTATATTATATAAAAAGGATGAAAAATGAGTGCAAGAAGCATTTTTGTTTCTTTAAAACTAAGCTGAAAACTTGACGAAGGTAGGTTGCTAAAGAGTTGCTATCGAATTAAGGGTGAATGAGACAGCTGTAAAAGGTAGAAAAATTGTTGTAAGCCCTTAACATTCTTCTTCTTAATTAGAATTGCTTTGCTTCTCTGTAACAAAATTGAAGTCAAAAAATATTCAGAGTAATCATACTCAGAGTCCATTATGAGTTTATATAAGAAAAACAATAGGAAACTCCAATCACTGGATCCATTCTCAAAGAAGACATCTGGCTCTGTACCAAATGGTTGGTGAAGCAAATTCAAGTATTTTCAGGAAAAGAAATTGATGAATATACATGTCATTTTAAAATATTGTTTGTAATTCTTCAACTTTACTAAGTTTTGGTAAATTATATCAGTAAGGCTGTGGGAAATATATATCTAAAATAATATGTACGGAAACTATATACATAGAAAAATATTATCCGGGCCCCTCGTAGTTTCTGGCTCCTGGTGTAAGCCATAGAGATGCCACAGTCATTTCCCTTTTATGTCAGATTTTAGGAAGAATTATTTCATGTTACTGTTCTCAATGTCTGTAAGTGCTCTGTGCATTTACATCGGACCTTGAACGACAGGGAAGGTCTCAGCTATACGGGAGGGAAGACTTCAGAGGAACCCCATTTATTCAGGAAAGGGTGGGTTGTTCTAAACATTTAACTGTAGTATATTCATAAGCAGGGGTGCTATTAAAAACATTTACCACCTGGTACACACCTAGATGTGCCTGACATATCTATTTGTAAAACCACTGATGCTGGTAGTTACACAAAAGTGGTGCTTATTGGGATATGAAACCAGACACATTAGAATGAGTGAAACAGGAAAGCCTTAACAGATTTTTTTTTTTTTAAACAAATTTGGGCTTTGAGGTAGGTGGTAGGAAGCTAGTAGAGGTTTTCCAGCGGGCCAGGGAAACAACTAGGAAGTTTACAAAGGAAGCAGATTTAAAGTTGCACTGATTATCAGGGAAGAGTCTAAAGGTAGAGAGGGTCAATGATGAGGCTATATGCTGTTAATAACAATGTAAACCTTGGTAGCATTTAATGACTGGTGGAAACAAGTCATATATAGGAAACAAGGCTAGCAACAGAATCAAAAAGATTCCAAGATTTCAAACCAGAGTGATTAGGAGCATGTTGGAGAAATGGCAAAGATGATTCAAGCACAGGAACAAGGTCAGACTTGAAGACTTTTATGGATGGCCAACCAAGGTGGATCTGTGGTATGTAGCTGGTATTTAGTTACTCTCCTATCCTTTCCCATTCCCCCCAGGCTCACTCCAGAAGAATACACAGTCCAGTAAAAAGACTGTACTCACTAACTCACTAGGCACCCTCTCCTTCTGATTCAGTTGGTCTGGAAATTTACTTTCCTGTAAAAATTCTGGAACCACCACTAAAGTGTATAAGTGGTGCGCGATGGGAATAGTGGGTCTGCACCAATTGTGCGGCGGAGCTGGCTCACACGGCTGATTGTATTCATCTCGTTCCAGCTCCAGGATCAGTGACATCATGCTGGTACCTTGAAACTGCCCATGGTGCAAGTATTAACATCACAGACATTGGCAAACGCCAGGCATTTTTTTCTCCACAGAAAGCCAGTTGTGATATTTCATACCTCTCTTGACCGTGAAAGCAAAAATAGACAAATAAATAAATATAAAAAATAAAAGAAAGAATAAGATGAAGTTTTACATAAACCCTTGAATGATTGTTAGGGTAAATTTCAAGAATATCAGTTGAAAGGAGAAAAAGGAACAGCACATACGATTTTGAGGTGTGACTGATACACGTGGCTACCAGGTTCACAGATAGTGAAATGGCAGGATTTGTTCCCAGCCAGAAGGGATTCTAAACATTTATAGGTTAGTGAACCTTCTAGGTTCCTTGAGGGAAAATTTTATTTTGATTATTTATTTATTTATTTGCAGTTGTTGGCCGGGGCTGGGTTTGAACCCACCACCTCCAGTACATGGGCCTGGCACCCTACTCCTTTGAGCCACAGGCGCTGCCCTTGAATTTTTTAAACAATATTTAATATCTGGTATGAATTATATTTTTCAAAAATGACAATGGTCCCTGCTTCTCATTCTTCCTGTCGGAATGGCCCATGCTGGATTTCCTGTACTAATTAGATCACTACGTCAATTGAGCAATACTGAATTTCTGCAGCAGGCTGGCTTGCTGAATGTGTGAAGCAGTTATGAAAGAGATAGCAAATCATGACCACAGCATAGCACTAAACTCCTCTTTCAGGGCACCTCTTTGGAGCTAGATCTGTGTCACAATATCCACCCCTTGCCCTTCACAAACCCCATCTGTCCAGACTTTTTCCTATCTCTTCCAAAAGCCTACTGTATTTGTATTCAATGTTTTCATAATGAATTGTTTCTAAGGCTTAATCCCTCAACTGTGAAATTTATTATAGAAATCATTCACCAGAGCAGGCAGGATCCAAGAGATGATTATGTTTAAATGACATTTTGGTTGGATTAAGGTTAAGATATCCATCATTTAGAACCACAGTCTCTTATACAGGACAAAAAGTGGTTCCTCAAGCCTACTCAAGTGTTGAGAGTAACTTGTAGATAGTGCAACAGAAATTTCCATTTTATTCTCAAGAAGATGATTTGGCATGAGAAAAGAATTCAATGTCCTCCTATGTGTTTTGAAGCAGAAATGGTGCTCAAAAATGTTTATGGAAACAATACAATATTTTCCTATAGCAGTGGAGTTCCATTGCAATAAGCTTCAAATCAGACATTTGAGGAACTAAGAGAGTAAATGTCTTTTTCACTTAAAATATTGCCTTAGAACTGTCAGGTTAATTTACTCTATCAATAACATGTAAATTTTGCACATTTATTAATTCTCTTTTAGTTAGATTGAGTATCTTTAATTCTCATTTGAGGAGGAAATATTTAGCAAGACCTGTCAATCCAGTAACATTTGAAAGTTACCAAAACAGAAGACATGGTGACATTAAAATGTATAAAGCAAGTGAGGAAAGAGACATGGTAAATTTATTCACCATAAAAAGCATAAAGGGAATAGGAGAAATAAAGATAAAAGGGCTTCCCTTTATCCGATAGTGACACAGCTTCTCAGGAAAAACGAAGGTGTGTTGATATTGATGACTTCCGCAGGCTTTATAAAGTCTGGTGACTGAGTTAGTCTCCCTCTAATCCTCTTTGATGCCAAGAAACTGAAGGTGAGTTACCCAAAATCAAATAACTTATCAAAGTTGCTGAATCAATGTAGTAGCTCTTTGAGTCTGGGAATAGAAATGACCTCTCTATTTCTTATTCTTTTTCCTATATGTATTGTACCAGATTGGACATTTTCACTTTTTTTATTAGGACACCCTTTCTATAAATTTCATGTTTGAGATACACATAGGAGGAACAAGAACTAACTAGACATTGCAAAGGACCAACGGAATGAAAGAAAACAAGAAGGATGAGTAGACTTGGAACTGGTGTAGCCCAGAAGGAAAGATATGCATTGCAGAAGGGTTGATTGAGGGAGAAGTTTCAAAGCCTACAGTGCCCAGTGCAAAGTCTACTGTGGTCAGGCTGTGAAGCAGGAGGCCCCGATCATGTTATAAATACGTTATGTCGACTGTGGAAATCTGACAAGTGGCTTGAAGAGTACGCACCCCATCCTGTAGGGTAACAGTGAGTTATGATATGGAAACATATTTTATTGAGCAGTTACGATGCTACAGGTACCCTTTTCTAAAGACTTTGTGACCATTATTTCATTTAAGCCCCCCAATAATCCTAAGAGGCAGTATTCATTTAACTCTTATTTTATAGTTGACAAAACTGAAACTCAGAAAGTTTAATTAACCTGCCCAAAGTCAAGTAGCTAATAAGCAATACTGCTAACTTCAAAGTCTGCATTCTTTGTCAGCTCCCTGACATACTTCTAAGCTAGAAATGGCAGAATCAAGACCAGCAGGCGATATATGAACAGTTGTCTCTCCATATCTACCAGGGATTTGTTCTAGGACCTGCTATAAATACCAAAATTCATAGATGCTCAAGTCTCTTATCTAAAATGGTATAATATTTACATATAACTTAGGTGTATCATCCTATATATTTATTTATTTATTTTTTTGAGATAGAGTCTTGCACTGTCACCTTGTCTAGAGGGCAGTGGTGTCATCATAACTCACTGCAATTTCAAAGTCCAGGGGTCTGACAATCCTGCTGTCTCAGCCTCCCGAGTAGCTGTGCTATAGGCACCTGTCACAGCACCCAGCTAATTCTATTTTTTGTAGAGATGAGGTCTTGCTCTTGCTCAGGTTGGTCTGGATTTCCTGACATAAAGTGATCCTCCTGCC
Source organism: Arctocebus calabarensis (assembly GCA_963573935.1). Lineage (NCBI taxonomy): Eukaryota > Metazoa > Chordata > Mammalia > Primates > Lorisidae > Arctocebus > Arctocebus calabarensis. Next base: position 15,754 of record CAUYON010172893.1, read on the forward strand.
TGAACCTCTCAGAGTGCTAGGATTATCAGTGTGAGACCCCATGCCCAGCCCCTCCCGCACACTTTAAATCATCTCTAGATTACTTATTATACCTACCACAGATAAATGCTATATTATGAGTTTTTATACTGTATTTTTTAAAATCTAAATTATTTTTTATTGTTGCTTTATTTCACTGAATATTTTTGAATTGTGCTCGGTTAAATCCATGTAAGGAGGTCTGACCGTACTGGGGACAGGAGGGTAAAGAGGAGGAACAAATACTTAAAACAAGAGTGTGGGCAGGCAGTGAGAAGGGTGTGGAGAGAGGCAGACGTGGCCGCCATGCCTCTTTCTAAAAAGAATGACCAGGACTTGGGCTCTGCTAGACAACGTATGTTTGTGTCCCCACAGAACTCATATTTTGAAAACTAACCCCCATATGATAATATTTGGAGCTGGGGTCTTTGGGAGGTGAGTCGTTCATGAGGGCCGAATCCTTGAGACTATTGCTCTTCTGAAAGGGATCCCAGAGTGTCCCCAAGTCTCCTTCCACCACGTGAGGATGCGTGAGGAGAATGTTGCTGGGGAGCCGGGAGCCGCCTTCACCACCTCTCAATCTGCTGGCGCCTTCCCCTTGGGCTCCCCAGCCTCCAGCCCTGGGAGGAACAAACTTCTGTTGTGTATAAAGCTTGCATCTGGGGCACTCTGCTAGAGTGCTGAAGGCCTAAAACAGACTCTGAACAGGTTAAAGATGATGACAAAGTAAAACGAGAACCTGAAGACTGGGCCCGTATGTTAGTGGGAAGGCTGTAAAAATTAGGTTTCTAACAAAGGACTGCAGGAAAGAGGTGGAAAGAGAGAGCCGGTGGGGTCACCACATGGCAGTCGCTGATGTTGAGTATTGAGTGGGGTCACAGGCCGCCACACCACACACCTCTCTGCCGGCTCGACAAGGAGTTTTCTTGTGAAGTTTCATGATCAGTCAGGTCAACATGTGGTCATGATTATCACCGCACTTACTAGTTTAGGATTTATTTAAAAATGCGATTCTCTTTTTACATCCACAGTCACATTTTGAGCCTTCACTGTAGACTTCCGTTTCCTCTGAATTTGTTTGGCACTTTTCTGATGGTATTTTTCTAACTGTTTGAAAAGGATCATGGTTAATGGAACTCTTGCCTCAACAGCCTATTTGGGATCTCACAAACTTTCTCTGTCCATCAGCTATGCCAAGGATTTTGAGCTTTTTTGACACAATCCAATATAAAAAAAAAAAAAGAAGTGCACGTAACAAGCCACGACACATATTTACATCCAACTACTTATATATTTCATCAAAATTAATTGTTAAAAAAGATACTTCTGATATTTATGATTCAATTCTATTCCACTTAGAAATGTTGACTCAGACTCACCAAAGGGATATGTGTGGTGATCTACAGATTGAAAACAGGCAGCTTAACTCAGACCTCCACATAAATCAATGCCAGGTGATCAGCTCGGCCCTGCTGAGTGCAGAATCCAGCACACAGAGCCGTGATTTTCAACTGGCGTGCCTCAGCACACCGGTGCACTGGGAGAAGATCTTAGATGTGCTGCAAACATTTTAAAAGATCATTACTTATATTATTGATAGCACAGTAAGTATATTCTTTTCTTGTTTGACTCTCTTTTTTTTTGATCAACATAATTTAAGCTTGCCGCGGAAGTTTAACTAGAGGTTCAAGTGTGCCGTGAGATTAAAAAAAGGTTGAAAAACACTGTTACAGAGCTTTAAAAATGTTGAAAACAAGAAAGACAGAGTGAATCATATCTTTTTGGTAACCACTGATTTTTCTTAATTTGAGAAACATTTGGTAAACTCGGTACATAGCAGTCTCACTCAGTTTGTGCCACCTGCGAATTTAGTACATTTGTTAACAAGTCCCAAATGCAAGTTAATTGAAGATAATCTCCGTTACATCATTAATCCAGTCATTCCTAAAGAGTGGGATTTCTTTTCTGTTTTTTTTTTTTTTTTTTT
>CAUYON010172895.1:0-11676 GCA_963573935.1 Arctocebus calabarensis
TGGAACAGAATAGAGAACCAAGAGATGAACCCAACTACTTACCGCTATTTGATCTTCGACAAGCCATTTAAAAACATTCAGTGGGGAAAAGACTCCCTATTTAACAAATGGTGCTGGGAGACCTGGCTGGCGACCTGTAGAAGACTGAAATTGAACTCACACCTTTCACCACTAATAAAGATAGACTCACACTAGATTAAAGATTTAAACTTAAGACATGAAACTATAAAAATACTAGAAGAAAGTGCAGGGAAAACTCTTGAAAGAATTGGCCTGGGCGAATACTTTATGAGGAGGACTCCCTAGGCAATTGAAGCAGTATCAAAAATACACTACTGGAACCTGATTGAACTAAAAAGCTGCTGCACGGCCAAGAACACAGTAAGTACAGCAAGCAGACAGCCCTCAGAATGGGAGAAAATATTTGTAGGTTATACCTCTGACAAAGGTTTAATAACCAGAATCCACAGAGAACTTAAACATATTAGCAAGAAAAGAACAAGTGATGCCATCTCAGGATGGGCATAGGATCTGAAGAGAAACTTCTCTAAAGAAGACAGGCGTACAGCCTTCAGACACATGAAAAAATGCTCATTATCCTTAATCATCAGAGAAATGCAAATCAAAACTACTTTGAGATATCATCTAACTCCAGTAAGATTAGCCCACATAACAAAATCCCAAAACCACAGATGTTGGCATGGATATGGAGTAAAGGGAAGAATTCTACATTGCTGGTGGGAATGCAAACTAATACGTTCCTTTTGGAAAGATGTTTGGAGAATACTCAGAGATCCAAAAATAGACCTGTCATTTGATAATAATAATAAGTAAAGGATATAATTCCTTTACTTGGTATATACCCAGAAGACCAAAAATCACATTATAACAAAGATATCTGTACCAGATTGTTTATTGCAGCCCAATTCATAATTGCTAAGTCATGAAAGAAGGCCAAGGGCCCATCGACCCACGAATGGATTAATAAATTGTGGTACATGTATACCATGGAATACTATGCAGCCTTAAAGAAAGATGGTGACTTTACCTCTTTCATATTTACATGGATGGAACTGGAACACATTCTTCTTAGCAAAATATTTCAAGAATGGAAGAAAAATTATCCAATGTATACAAGCGCTACTATGAAACTAATTTATAGCTTTCATATGAAGGCTATAACCCAATTATAGCACAAGAAGACGGGGAAAGCATAAGGGAGGGAAGGGGAGGGTGGGTGGAAAGACGGTAAATGGTGAGATTATACTTATGGTGCATCTTAGAAGGGACAGGTGAAACCTACTAAATGCAGAACACAAATGTTTTCATACAATAAACAAGAAAATCCCATGAAGGTTATGTCAAACAGTTGGATGAAAATATTTCAAATTATGAAGCCCGCACACTGTACCCCATGATTGCACTAATGTACACAGCTATGATTTAACAGAAAATAAAAATTAAAAAAAATAAATAATAAAAAAAATGATGTCCATAAACATGCAATGTGTTTGAATAATCAAAGAAGTTTCCCAGAGTTAGTCTCATTGCTTTTTACTCTTCTCAAATTACGTCAAGAGTGGGTCAACATAAAGGTAGGTTCAGCACTCTGGGCTGTGCTATATTCTTCTTTAGATTCCACAGAAGAGTGCAGTGGAGTGAGCAGATGAATCCGTTCAGCCATTTTAGTTATACTAATCCAGGCCTGCAAATGGGTTACAGTCTCATGCATACTATGTTCTCTTAAGATGGAAGGGAAAATTTTAAAAAAGTAAATAGGAAAATATGGTCATGGGGTATTAGAGTATAGATATCCAAAAGGATCAAGAACACCTGCAAGTGAACCATGGGAGTTTCATCTCAAGACTGAATGTGAAGATATGTCTCTTTCTGAAGTTGATGTGGGGATGCTTGTGAAGAAGAAAATAAATGGACTCTAGGCATGGACTCTAGGCAGTGTACAGAGACTCGGCTATCCCTAGGAATTTCCCAGTGGCCGTACTTGCAGACCCTACTTTAGCCACATGGGCAGAGGTCACCAGGATGGGCTGGTACAAGTTTTGGTCTAGTGTCATACACCAGGCAACTTTGAGTTCTTCCCTCAGAATTCTCAAGTTGGGAGAATAAATACTCTCTCCCTTCTGTTCATGATACTCTAAGCAGATAAGCTGAAGCTTGCCACAAATGTGATCAGAGAGTGAATTGGATGCTCAGAAACAAGCAGAAATGGAGTCATAACAAATCTTGCCAGCATCAAGCCTTTGTTCTCTCCTTCCTAACTATGCCCTTGCACTTTCTGAAAAAATAGGCAAAAGCATTCACTCTTCTTAACTCAATATAAATTGAGTTTCTGTCATAAGCAACTCAAATACCTGACCAATTTCATCTGGGGCACTGGGGTAAAGGGTTCTGGGCCTTATCCACACTGCCATGGAAGCCACTTTGTGTGTAAGGAAAATCACAAAAACTCAGTTAAGGGAAATTAACTGCTTATGGCAGAAACACTGGCCAGACACTGCCCACTGCATGTGGTAGAACATCTGATGAACAGATGGTTTTGCAAATACACATGAAGATAATTGTAGCTTGAACAGGAAGCCCTTGCTTCTCTGTCCTCCTACATGTTCTGGTTGCAACCTCAGTCATCTGTAAGCTATACTTGGGAGGAGAAAGAGGCAAGGTCTTCCTGACTGTTTCATCGAAGTCACAGCTATCATCATGTATATTTTCAGAATCATCTGCAAGTATAGTCTTTAACACAGTGTCTGACATGTAGTTTCCATAAACATTGTTGGAATTTATGAATAAATTAGACTTGTGTGGGGTAAAGTGAATAGAGATTAACAAGAATTGGTTATGAAGGAGAGATTAAGAGAAGCTGTTGTTTATCATTGCTTCAAGGACAAGTATTTAGTCTTCCCTGATAAATTTTGGTCAAAGGGACTATCTTGAAGAGCAATGAACAGATCATACATATGACCTTCTCATACCTATTTGAATTCATAAATGTTTCTGCTCTAACACCTAACTGTATGCTGCTTGTGATGTTTTGCAGAACATCAACTTGTATCAGTTGTATATTTCAACTTGCTGGTAGCCACAGCAACATAGGGACTAATTAGATCAATTGATAAATGGATGCTATAGACAAATATGGATGAGAATATTTAGTGTAATGCATGAGGTTATAGCAAAAATTCTAAAAGTTTTGTAAAGGTATTATGCAGACATGAGACCTCCTTTTGACTGAGATTTGCAGCCTAGATAATGTTTACCTTTGTGATCTAAATTTTCAACTTAAAAATACGCATGAAACATTAGGATAAATATGAAAGTAAAAATAAATATGGCTTAGGTCTTGAAGTAAACCCTACGTGAATGCTGCAAACTATTATTTTTTATAGTGATAAGAAAAGGTAGCATGCCTAAAGTTTTATCTCCCACTAAACTTCTTTGCTCTGAACCATAATAAGGAAAATGTACTTGAATATAATTTGTTCATTTCTTAACAAAGGGGAATTAGAATTGAGACTGACAATCACTGAATAAATTATCTCATTTTAAAGGGCTATTTGGACAGAAAAGCTTGAGTTATATGTTCAAATAGCCATCTAATTTCTCTTTTAACCTCTCATAAGTACTTTGAGTAACTTTTTTTACAAAGTCCTGTAAGCACATCATTTCACTTAAAGATTAATTTAAAGATGTTTTGAGATTCCCAAAAATCACAGGACTAAAAGTTTATGGTTTAAAACATAATTCATAAACTAGTATGCATTTGCTTAAAAATTTACATAAAATCTTATAATGACACTGAATCACCTTTGGTTTTTTGACAGTTTACGAACACAGAAAGATCAATGGCACAGAGGGCGGTGCCTGTGGCTCAACGGAGTAGGGCGCTGGCCCCAAATGCTGGAGGTGGTGGGTTCAAACCCAGCCCTGGCCAAGAAAAATAAATAAAAAAGATCAACAGCACAGATGTTTTCTCTCTCTCTCTAGCATTGCTAATTACTTTTTGCACTGCTAATGAGACTGGAGACATAACGAACAAGTTTTAATTCTTACTCTATGTCTCCAAACACTCTTGCTGAACATGAACAGCCTACATTGACTTGAGTAAAGTTAATTAAAATTCTTGAGGTTAATGAGATTAATTGAGCTAAATTTTTTTTTTCTAGTTAATCACCCACCCATTGAGATGATCAGCCTTAGAAAACATCTTTTGTTCTCCCCTCCAAAATATATTTTTGTTCTTTTTCATGTGAAAGTCATTTCAGTAAGCAAAGATCCCTTGTCACACATAAAATTGTCGGGGTGAAGGTTGAGATATAGAAACAGGAAGAGAAGAAGGAAATATCCTAAAGAAAGACTGGTGAGAGAAGGAAGCAGGTCTCCATGGAATGGGTGAGCTAAAATAATGTGCTATACCTGTAAACCCATTCCATTGAGACACATTTTTCCTGCATGTCCTCACATCCCTGTGTTGTTTGGTTTCCATGTTTGCATAGGTAAGAATTTACCATTGTGTGAGTTATAAAACTGATCCTATCAGAAAATGAGAACTAGCTGAGGCCCAGCTCAACCACACTAAGAACTTGTTGGAATATTCTTGGAGTTTAGTTTTGTTTCACTATTCAGTGTTTTTTCTCCCCCAGTGGCAATGTACAGAACAATAATGAAGATTGAAAACACACAAACCTTTCCAAAGTTCCTGATAAGGCACTTTCTGCCTTTAATGTGAAAACACCAGGCATTTTGTGAGATATAGTAATAAATAGCTCCATTTAAACATTTAATATCTAAAAAGTTGGCAGTTTTGGCCCATCTTTCTGAGTGAGATGAATATGTCTGCTGCTGGGTCAGAAGACTGATCAAGGAGATGGAGCATTGTGTGTCTGTATCTTGATTATGGAGGCATAGCTGGAAAATGGCAAGTCTTTGTAGCTCAATTTGATGCATTTCAGCACAGTGCTTATAAACAACTGAAGCCTACCGTGTGGCCAAGATACAAGAGTTATAGAACATTCCAGTGCAAGTCCAAGAAAATATATGTACTGAAATGGAATGCATTCCCTTTTCATGAACAACCTTGCCAATCCAGGCTCGGAGTATTATGTGAAAGGAGGAAGTTAAATTATGACAAAGAGCAAATGGCCATATGCACTTGCTAACTAAAATGTGAATCTATATGCTTCTCTGGGTTGCAAGGCTTCGATTTTGTTGTGGAAATGGCTACAGAAATAAGCCTAATATTCCCCAGCATTTATTTGTCTTCAGGCTTCAATAGCATGGAATATTTTAAAATAATTCAATGTTACTAAATATTTACAGTGATCTGAGTTCTAGCATTTTTAGAATATGATCTACAATGGAATTCTACCAGCAAAACATCCAAAACCATTATGTGTATAGCATGTGTGTTTGAGTGCACACACAGACAAGAGAACAGCAGCACAAAAAATGTCAAAAGGCTGTTTTGGTTGGTGACAATACAGTGATGTAGAAAAAGAACCCTATAATTTCTGTAAGTGGGGGAGCACGCTATTTGCTAAATTCAAACATGGTATCTTTGAGACTAAAAAGATGTTTGTGGAAATTGGAAATGAGATGATGCATGAAGAAGCAAACATGTGGATAAATAGAAAGAGGAAGTTGAAACACTGAGGGCAGGTAAACCTTGTTGGCAGAAGAAATGACAAAAAGACAATTTCACTGGCAAGAGAATCCTTGGCCTCTATCAGTGTAAAAATCACTCGCACTTCCAGGAAAGCCCTCCGTTCATGGCTTCTATAAAACCACTATAACTTAAGCTTGACCTTGTCACTGAGGAATGGCACGATTTCTCTCTTGTGGACTTAAGAAAGACCAGGAAACAGGAAGCGGCTGTACCATGGGGAGGTGGCATTATTCCCAGTGAGCATTTATTGTGAGTTATACTAATAAAGGGTCAGTAAAGGAGGTACTATGAGCGCCCCTAAGGAGATTAACACCTACTCCTAATTGAAGTGGATAAAGTTTCTGCCACATGAGCAGTCCTCTCTATAAAGGTTGAAGGCTAGCATCACAAATACCCTTAGTCTGTTTCATGCCTGTATGAACAGGTGTTGGGGAAGGTACATGGAGGGGTCCCTGACCCGCTAGCACAGGGAAGTCATAATTCCTCAGGTCGTGCTTTCCTTTCCTGACACATACCAAGAGAGGTTGGAGAGAAGTTAGATTAAATGACAGTTCAATTTATTTTTAGTAGCCCTCAGAGTATGAATAAAGGACTTGGGGATGATTTTAGTGTTTTTTCTTTTGCTATTTTGACTAAAGTACAGTATAAATTTTCCTTTCCAGGATAGCTTGTTTAAATAACACTATATCCTCATAAAGACACTCTTCTATCTTTCCATTGTTATACTCATTGAATTGATTTATAGATGTTTTGTGTCTGTGTATTAAGGATGGTTAATAATATACCATTAATAAAAATTAATTTATTGAACATTTTTTTCTGAGAGTATATACATTTTCAGCTTAATTAATTTTTTTATCAAAGCATTACACATTTTATAATAGAAGTAAAATAACACAGAGGGATTGGTGACGGGAAGCAGTAGGTTCCCAATCATCTCCTGCTTCACTTGCCAAACTCAACCACTTTTTAACAGTTGCTGATTCTCTCTTTCTCTCTCCATTTTCACTGGGTAAGCATTCACATAGTTCACCTCTTTATCAATAAATAGATGAACAATGAGAACCCTTATGTCCCCTGGTTCTCACTCGCCCCTTCCCCTCTCCTGCCCTGTCACTGACACTATTTTATTATTCTTCCACTGGGTCTGTATGTCAGTGTCAGTAAACACAAATGTATGTTTTTATCCTTTCTCCCTTTCAGGTGTTTACCTTCTACCTCTAAGTGATATATTTTTCACACATCATTCCATGTAACTCTGCTTTTATCAATTTAAAACAATCATTTCTTGATTTGCTCCCATGAAAGGAATAAAACGTAGCTCATTTACACTAATTCTTCTTCTGGCTCCTCCCGTATTTTTGCATTCCATTGTTTGTTATATTCTTCTTCTTCTTCTTCTTTTTTTTTTTTTTTTTCCCCTGAGACAGAATCTTGCTTGTTGCCCAGAGAAGAGTACAGTGGTGCAATCATGATATATTACAACTTCCAGTTCCCTGGCTTAAGAGATCTTCCTGGCTTAGCCTCTTGAGTAGTTAGGTAGAGATCGAGTCTCCCTATGTTTCCTTCCTGGTTTTGAACTATTGGCCTGAAATGACCCTCCCACCTTGACCTCTCCAAAGTTCTGGAAATACAGGTGTGAGCCACATGCCCCATAGAATACGTAATAGTCAAATCAGGGTAATTGGGGTATCTATCACCTCAAACTTTTATCATTAATACTTGTGACTAATATTCTTAGAACCTCTGTCTTAGCTTGGGTTGCTAAGTCAAAGTGGCTTAAACATTTATTTCTTGTAGTTCTAAAGACTGGAAGTTCCAGATCAGGGTGACTGCATGGTTGGCTTTTGGTGAGGGCCCCTTCCTGGTTTGCGTATGACTATTTTCTTGTTGTATCTTCACATGGAGGAGAGCAGAGATAGGAAGCCAGCTCTCTGGTGTCTCATCTCATGGTGCCTCATCTCTTACAGACACTAATGCCATTCACAAAAGCTCCACCTCATGATCTAATTATTTCCCAAAGGTCATTACCATGAGGGTTAGCTTCCAACTTACGAATTTTGGAGGGAAACAAAAATTCTGTTTGTAATGATGTTATTTCTTATTTCACTTGTTTTTAAATCAGCTCTCTAAACACCTGTTGTGTTGGATGAGGGGCCCTTTTGTCCCCTCTGCTCCTGCCCCTCATCTTTTATCCTGTGCCCACTGCATCCTTACCTTACTGTGACAACAGTGACTTATTGGTACATTCGGTTCCAATTCAAAATTCAGTCTTCCATGCTTTGCCTATGCCTTGTGTCTAAACTATTAAAATTATAAAAATTCTTCCAATTTTATAATTATATAAGTTGATGAGGAATAATGACAGTCAAATTCTCGCTTTTCTTGGATGTTTTTCTTCCTTTTGCCCTAACCATTATTGATTTTTTCTCTCACTCTTTGTGTTTGAAATATGGGCAATCCCTGTATTTATGCACAAGTTTATGCACAGTTAGTGGATATTTTCACTCTAAATTGTCCTCCCTTTGTCAACTCCGATGTTTTAGTCTATTATTTTCTTGTTAAATTTTTTTACCTTTGTTTTCTCTGTTCTGTCCCAGTGGGAGTCTATTAGTTACCTGTTTAAACTTCCCACACTGCTGTCCTTTCTACTATATATTTTTTTCAAGTGCTTTGTCTCCATGTGCCTTTGTATCCATCATTGATTATCCCAGTGCCCTCAGTTTACCATCTGAAAATGAAGATGGTCTGGTAAAGGACTAACTGAAACAATGTAGGCAAAACTTTTAACTCAGCTTTGGCTATACAATATAGGGCTCATGCCATCAGGCTTTATATATTCTGCATCTCTGTTCTTTATAAGAAACTGATGGGAAGCAATTTAAAAACCAAATATACGTTACAAAGTACTTTCTTGTTTTTCTCTTTAGTGTATCACTGTTGTAGAAAATAATAAATGTGGGTTTTAGCCCTGTGTACTTATGAAAATAAGCATTCAAAGAAACACACAAAAACTTGTTTGCTATTTTCTGAGACATTAGTTCTTCCAAATGATTGTGAATCCATTGACCATTTATATTACTTTCCTCCTTGGAAAATAAATTAATAATCAGCAAAATTGTAGAATTGATATCTTTCTCTTATCAATCCTAGTTAGTGTATTTAATATGTGCAGGCTGTCATATCTTGCATTTTCTAACTCATGAGTCTACAGATTATTTAGAATACCCACTGATTTTTATATACTTTAAAGTTCTGTTAATGATCTAAGAGACAGTTTTTTTTTTTTGCTTGTTTTTTTTTTTTTTATACAGAGTCTTAAGCTTTCGCCCTGGGTAGAGTGCTGTGGCGTCATAGCTCACAGCAACGTCAAATTCTTGGGCTTAATCGATTCTCTTGCCTCAACTTCCTAAGTAGCTGGGACTACAGGCACTAGTCACAATGCTCGGCTATTTTTTGGTTGTAGTTGTCATTGCTGTATGGCAGGCCCAAGCTAGATTGAATTCCATCAGCTCTGGTGTATGTGGCTGGCACCCTAGCCGCTGAGCTATAGGTGCCAAGCCAGAGACATAGTATTTTTAAGTGATCTTCAATAATTTTTGTTTTCCAATATATCCATAGATTGCTTTTTATTTTCTTTTTCCTTTTGTAGAGTATCACTAATTTTTCTTTTACCCCAAATAAAACATTTTCTTTGAGATAAGAGTTTCACTTTGTTACCCTCAGTAGAGTGCTGTAACAGCATCACTCACAGCCACCTCAAACTCTTTTTTGTTGTTGTTTGAGACAGATTCTCACTATGTCACCCTTGGTAGAGTGCTGTGGCATCACAGCTCACAGCAACCTCAAACTTTGGGCTTAAGCAATTCTCATGCCTCAGCCTCCCAAGTAGCTAGGACTACGGGCGCCTGCCACAATGCCCAGCTACTTTTTATTTTATTTTTTTTGGTTGCAGTTGTCATTGTTTAGCAGGCCTGGGCTGGGCTCCACCCCACCAGCCTCGGTGCATGTGCTGGTGCCCTAACCACTGAGCTAGGAGCGCCAAGCCTAAAATATTTTTCTTCAAGTTTCAGTTTGTTCATTTAAAAATATATTTGAATTGATGTTGATAGTGAGAAACTTTCTTGTTATTTGTCATTTAGAGATTGGTCTCTGGGTCTAGAGGGATGAAGATTGCTTCAGCCTCTCTGCTGACTGTAAACCTTTGGGCAAGTAGCTTCACTTCCCTGGGTCTTTCTTTCCTCATCTACGAAAGTAACAAGAGGGTCTTCATATTAGCTGTTCTGAAATTCTATATAGTTCTGTGTTAAATCTCTTGCTTATTCCAGGAGACATTGACATGGTCTGTTTACGTTGACAGGTGTCCCGAATCTACTCGCCCCGAAACTGTCCGCCCATGTTTTCTTCCATGTAAAAAGGACTGTGTTGTGACTGCTTTCAGTGAGTGGACACCCTGCCCAAGGTTGTGTCAGGCAGGTAGGTGTATGCTGCTTTCTTATTGCTTTTATTTTTAACCATCTGATGTTTTCCCACAGCTAAAAAAAAGTTAGAGATTGTTTCTCTTCTGCTAAAAATGTGAGCACCATTTATTTTTTGTTTATACATGGCACCCTGGAAACGAGGTTGGTAAAAGTTTATAAGTGAAATTGTGTATTTGCAGATCCATCAGAATTTGGAAGGGAAAACATATTCAGTTATTACCTGTCATAATTTCACTAGTATGTATTGCAGGAATACTCATCTTCTGTTGAGTGTTTTGAACATTTATTATCGCAATTTCTATATTCCCGCTGTGTGCATGGACTAGGCACATTTTTTAGAATATGTGGTTTAAATACTACTTAAACACTATGCTTACATCACTGAGATATATATATATACACATATACATACATACGCACACATATATATGTATACACACATGTAAGCACATGGGAAACAAGAGTAGATACATTAACGTGTTGAACGAGTACAGAAATTCACAAGATATAAATTTCTGTTTTCTTAACAGTGATACTTTATACATCTGGGTGTATTTGGAGGGCTAAGATCCAGAATACTTGATACTTGAGTCATAAAGATGAACACACAGTGATGCTTTGGTAAAGTGACCCTCCTTCCCCCAAACTCATTATAATTCCTTAATGAACTAGTCCATGTGAGGATACAATTACTCCTTGTCCCAAAACTCCATTTTGGCCTAATATCCAGAGTTAATAACTTGGTCCCTATCCCCAAGTCTCATTTACTAGCCTTGATACTTTGGATCTTTCCACTGACATGGAAAAAAAATTTAAAAAACTATATATAAACCAACCCAAGAAAAGGAAGGCCAGAGAGCATTTTAACCCTAACAGTTAGGTGGGTGTCATCCACTCCTCCCTTGCCATCTTGTGGTGATCATATCTCAAGCAGGACATGACTCTCTGTTGGTATTTCAGCCTCCTGTAAGAGGAGAGAAGGAAGTATGGAATTTTCCAGAGAGAGAACCTATCAGAGATTGAGAGCATCCACTCCTTTCTTTGAATATCTCTAGCCCTATGTATCTATGAGCCCTCAAATTCTCTGTAATATTACCTCATGAGAATGACATGAAAATATGACCAATAATGGCATAGACCTGACAGTCATTCAAACTAATTCTCAGTGATTAGAAACAGAGTAGTGACAGATATTGAAAACTGTCATCACCAATGTCTTGTATTACAACAGTGAGGCACCTGCATAAAGTTTTGTAACTATGTCATTGCATCTTTCTAGTGAGCTTTTGTCACATATAAGAGGCATCCAATCCCTGTATTCCTGTGCTATAATTGGGTTTTAGCCTTCATATGAAAGCTATAAATTAGCTTCATATTAAGGGAGGGGAGGGGTGGGGGGAGGATGGGTAGAGGGAGGGCAATTAGTGGGAACACACCTACGGTGCATCTTAGCAGGGTACTGGCGAAACTTATTAAAGGTAGAGTATTAATGTCTTTATATAGTGATCAAGGAAA
>CAUYON010172901.1:0-23572 GCA_963573935.1 Arctocebus calabarensis
TGTAGTCCCAGCTACTAGGGAGGCTGAGGCAAGAGAATCACTTAAGCCCAAGAGCTGGAGGTTGCTGTGAGCAGTGTGACGCCACGGTACTCTACCCAGGGCGATAAAGTGAGACTCTGTCTCTACAAAAAAAAAAAAAAAGGAAAAATTAGCCAAGTTTTGTGGCCGGCGCCTGTAGTCCTAGCTACTTGGGAGTCTGTGACAAGGGGATCAGTTTGAGGCTGCTGTGAGCTATGACATCATCACTCTACCCACAGCAACAGAGTGAGACTCTGTCTCCAAATTGGAAAAAAAAAAAAAAAAAGAAAGAAAAGAAACAAAAACACATATATGTTTTACCTTCCCACTTTTGAAATAAAAACAATTCCTTCCACACCCCTGACTCCCCACACACACCTGACTGCAAGGTTTATTTGATTTCCTTTGAAGGGAAAGAGGAGACAGGGATAGGGAACCTACTGAGTAGGTCTCAGAAAAGTGGGGAATAAATAGGAACCCACAACAAATAAAGACAAGGCAAACAAACAGCCAAAGTAAAAATTTTCTCTTTGAAACAATATAGCTCAGGTGTCATTTCATTACTGAGTGGGTAGGAGCAACAACAGTTTCTTCTGCATTCGTTGAAGTAGGAATAGTTGATCATATCTGGTTCCAAAGACATGGTGGCCTGAGGAAGTGAGTAATTATAGAATCTTTATCACCTTCAGTAGAGTGCTATGGCGTCACACAGCTCACAGCAACCTCCAACTCCTGGGCTTAGGCGATTCTCTTCCCTCAGCCTCCCAAGTAGCTGAGACTACAGACACTCGCTCCAATGTCCAACTATTTTTCTGTTTTGCAGTTTGGCCGAGGCTGGGTTTGAACCCACCACCTTCGGTATATGGGACCGGCGCCCTACTAGATGAGCCACAGGCACCGCCCAAAGGAATCTTTTTTTTTTTTTTGAGACAGAGCCTAAAGCTGTCACCCTGAATAGAGTGCCGTAGCATCACAGCTCACAGCAACCTCCAATTCCTGGGCTCAAGCGAGTCTCCCACCTCCACCTCCCAAGTAGCTGGGACTACAGGCGCTCACCACAACGCCCGGCCATTTTTTGGTTGCAGCCGTCATTGTTGTTTGGCGTGCCCAGGCTGGATTCAAACCCGCCAGCTCAGGTGTACATGACAAGCGCCTTAGCCCATTGAGCCACAGGCGCCGAGCCCCAACAGAACCTTAAATTAGTGTTGAACATGTTCACCTGCCGGGCTTAAAGTCTCTAAGTAAAGGGATAGTCACCTACCAACACAGCACTAGGTGATTTTCACAGCAACTGTCAGCAACCTGACAACTTAGTTTTGGGGTTGAATGTAAAACTATGTGTCCTTGTCTCAAGGCATTCTAAATTCACCCTGAAAAATCTCTGGTGGCTTTAATAAAAGCCATGGAGGCATGCCCTGGAAGATGTTTGAATGTGCCTGTCTTACCAAGTGTCCTATGCATCTGCATGTAACAAGCAAGATAGCTGAAGGTGATTTGCCTGAACAAGGAGATTATACACAATGCTGAGAAGGAAGAAGACTCCTCCCCTGCTGCTAAATAAGAAAACAGAAGGTTTCTAGAAACCTTGATCATGGATCAGATCCCATCAACCACCCTTGAGTATTTCCCCCTGGTGTGTACACATCCCAGAAATTCCAATAAAGAATGAGATAGGCTCGGTGCTTATAGCTCAGCAGCTAGGGTGGCTCAGCTGCCGGCCACATACATCTTGGGTTGGTAGGTTCGAACCTGGCCTGAGCCTGCTCAGCAACAATGACAACTGCAACCAAAAAATAGCCAGGCAGGGAGGCACCTGTGGCTCAAAGGAGCAGGGCACTGGCCCCATATGCTGGAGATGGCGGGTTCAAACCCAGCCTCGGCCAAAAAAATGGAAAAAAAAAAAAAAATAGCCAGGCATTGTGGTGGGCGCCTGTAGTCCCGGCTACTCAGGAGGCTGAGGCAAGAGAATCTCTTAAGCCCAAGAGTTGGAGGTGGCTGTGAGCTGTAACACCACGGCTCTCTACCGAGGATGACATAGTGAGACTCTGTCTCAAAAAAAAAAGGATATGAGATAGACTGTAAGCAGAAAAACGAACCTCAAATCTGACCCACAAAGGGTGAGTGATCTCATAAGGAGATACCCAGTGAACCCAGGTGGGGTGTTGGGCTGGGAAAGCCTTTAAGTAACAAGCTTCCCAGCATTGTTGTGTGAGGAAAAGGTGGTGACACTCCAGATAACAGATTAAGAGACTCAGCCAGGAGCTCACTAAACAATATTACCAATCTAGGAAGGGGCCAGCTCAGAAGTTGTAGCATTGGTACCAGGATTTAGGGAAAAGAACTAGGCTCCCTGGAAGGCTATTTTAAACTAGAATGGAAAGTTCAGCTAATAAGGTGGCTGTAATATTGCTACTACTACGAATAAAAGCTTAAGAAAAGCCACATGCAAAACCTTTGGGTTTAGTGCAGCTAAAAACAAACAATGCAATGAAGCCCAGTTACCCAGCTAACTGAAAGAAAGCAAGAATCAAAATAACGATCACATAGGGCAGCGCTTGTGGCTCATTGAGTAGGGCGCTGGCCCCATATACCGAAGATGGCGGGTTCAAACCCAGCCTCGGCCAAACTGCAAAAAAACTGAAAAATAGCCAGGTGTTGTGGCAGGCACCTGAGACAAGGGAATCGCCTAAGCCCAGGAGGTGGAGGTTGCTGTGAGCTGCGTGACGCCACGGCACTCTACCAAGGGCGATAAAGTGAGACTCTGTCTCTACAAAAAAAAAAAATAATAATAATAACGATCACATAAAGCAGGGGAAAAAGTAAAAACTGCACCAGAGGATGCATAAAGGGCTTTGCTTACTATTTAGAACACCAAAAAACACAGTGAATTAATTTTCCATTTCAGGGAAAATATCTTACTCTTTGCAGTTTGATCTTGTTCTTCTCTGTAGAACCTTTGACGAATCGCTTAGTTATCTGAAAGGAAAGACATTTATCTTTAAACATTAAACTATTTCAATCACTTCAACATGTTTACTTCGTTTCATGCTCTATCCTTAAAGAAATCGCAAGAGGGATGAGCAACCCATGCTGTTAAGAACTTCTTTGCAAAGCAAGAATAAAAACTTTTCCACGGGTCTCAGCACCCATAACTCAGTGGTTAGGGTGCCAGCCACATATACCAAGGCAGGTGGGTTCGAACCCGACCTGGGCCTGCTAAACAATGACAACTGCAACAAAAAATAGCCGGGCGTTGTGGCGGACGCCTGTAGTCTCAGCTACTCGGGAGGCTGAGGCAAGAGAATTGCTTAAGCCTAAGGAGTTGGAGGTTGCTGTGAGCTGTGTGATGCCACGACACTCTATGGAGGGCGATAAAGTGAGACTCTGTCTCTACAAAACAAACAAACAAAAAACCCTTTCCAGGAGACCAGTTTTTCCAGCAACATAACCTAAATGTCAAAGTGGGGTCACAAACTTAGTGAATATGTATACACATGTGCGTATCTGGGTCCACATAACAAGAAAGACTGTGGGGCTTGGTGCCTGTGGCTCAATGGGCTAAGGTGCTAGCAACGTACACCTGAGCTGGAGGGTTCAAATCCAGCCCGAGCCCACCAAACAACAATGACGGCTGCAACCAAAAAATGGCCGGGCGTTGTGGCGGACGCCTGTGGTCCCAGCTATTTGGGAGGTAGAGACAGGAGACTCGCTTGAGCCCAGGAATTGGAGGTTTGCTGTGAGCTGTGATGCCACGGTACTCTATCCAAAGTGACAGCTTGAGGTTCTGTCTCAAAAAAAAAAAAAAAGAAAGAAAGACTGTGGAGGCAGATTAAAAAATGAACAAAGCCAACCGTCCACAAGGGAAACAGGGCAAGCAATCCCAGAAGAACAATGGACAGCTGGCCTTGCCACAAGGAGAAGACAGTGTTTAGAAGGATTTGCTGCAAATGTAAAAGGACCTGCCTGTCCAAAGAGAATGGAGTTCTTACAAGAACACAGGGCCTGGGTTCCAGAACCTTCCAATTTTTCAAAGGGAAGCTGATACCAGGAATTTTATGTGATTTTTTTTTTTCTTTACTGAGGCAGAGTCTCACTTTGTTGCCCTGGCATCATAGCTCACAATAACCTCAAACCCTTGGGCTCAAGCGATCCCCTTGCCTCAGCTCCCAAGTACCTAGGACTACAGGCGCCTGCCACAGTTCCTGGCTAGTTTTGCTGTATTAGCAGAGATGGGGTCTTGATGTTACTCTTGCTCAGGCTGGTCTCCAACTCCTGAGCTCAAGCAATCCACCCACCTCAGCCTCCAAAAGTTTTAGGATACAGGTGTGAGCTACTATGCCTGGCCTATGTGAATTTTTACATAACATTTAAAGATTATAACTAGGTGGATCAGCACCAGTAGCTCGAGTAGCTAAGACGCCAGCCATATACACCAGTGCTGGAGGGTTCAAATCCAGCCTGGGCCTGCCAAACGACAACTACAACCAAAAAATAGCCAGGAGGCCAAGCCAGAGCAAGACCTCGTATCTATAAAAAAAAAGAAAAAAAAAAAACAAAAACTTTGTGGTGGGCACCTGTACTCCCAGCTACTTGGGAGGCTGAGGCAAGAGATGTGATTAAGCCCAGGAGTTAGAGGTTGCTATGAGCTGTGAGGCCACAGCACTCCCACCAGGGCAACAGCTTGAGGCTTTGTCTCAAAAAAAAATTTGTTTTTGTAACTAGGCAAGTCAATGGAAACATGTCTTTGGGATTGTTTCCTGTGGACTTCCTATTTATATCCTTTGCCTAGTAAAACTGTGCTTCTTAGGACTTGGAGAGCTCAATACAAAACGGCAATTTGCCCGGGATAGAAATCAGGTCCAGAACACCTATACTCCAGGGCACAATGTTCTCTATCATCTTGTTTCAAACTGAGCATGAGCTACAAGGAATTACCTAGGCACACAATTTGACTTATTCACCATTCAGCTAACTGGTCCCAGGTAGGAAAAAGAACAGAAGGTCTGGACTTTGGCCTAAGCAATTTCCCACCAGGGCAGGGAGTTCTGACAACCAAACTATTAGAGTGAAGGAACAATGGGAAGAGAAAGGGTAGAAAAAAAATAAGTCTAAAATCAATCTGGAGAGTTAAGAGTAAGAAAGTTGAAAGACTTCCCCACTTTCCTCTCAACGGTCTCATGGGTTGAACAAATCACTGTGTAAAAGTGATTTATCTGGCTTGGCACCTGTGGCTCAACGGGCTAAGACACCAGCCACATACACCTGAGCTAGTGGGTTTGAATCCAGCCCGGACCCGCCAAACAACAATGACGGCTGCAACCAAAAAATGGCTGGGCGCCTGTAGTCCCAGCTGCTTGGGAGGCGGAGGCAAGAGACTCGCTTGAGCCTAGGAATTTGAGGTTGCCGCGAGCTGTGATGCCATGGTACTCTATCCAGGGTGACAACTTGAGGCTCTGTCTCAAAAAAAAAAAGTGATTTATCTGGGAAAGCGGAACCCCTGATGAGGACTTCTTACAGAATGAAACTTCAGATTAACTCAGGACAGCTTTCTCATTTGGGTTTCACTGAATTCTCTTAGGACTAAACCCTTCCTTTAGGAGAGGACTGAGAAGTTTTCAAAAGCTATGTGGCCTAGTGTGGTGGTTCATACCTCTGGTTCCAGCACTTTGGGAAGACAAGATGGGAAAGCATGTCTCCCATGTTGGCAAGAGTTCAGTCACTACTGTGATTGGGTTAGTTTTTTTTTTTTTTTTGTAGAGACAGAGTCTCACTTTATCGCCCTGGGTAGAGTGCCATGGCGTCACACTGCTCACAGCAACCTCCACCTCCTGGGCTTAGGTGATTCTCTTGCCTCAGTCTCCTGAGTAACTGGGACTACAGGCACCCACCATGCCCAGCTATTTTTTTGTTGCAGTTTGGCTGGGGCCAGGTTTGAACACGCCAACCTCGGTATATGGGGCCAGCACCCTAATCACTGAGCCACAGGCACCGCCCAGGATGGAGTTCTTAATCTTAGCAACGGAACTCTAGTCTAAAGAAATCTTACCAAATGCTTAAGAAAAAGCATCTGTCTCTCCAGAATCCACTTTTTTCTGCCAAGTCTGTGGACTTCACTCCCATGCTGAAGAATCTAGTGACAGAATCTGTAAGCTGCAATGTTATCTCTATATTGCTGCCGTTTGTGTTCAAAAATTATAGGGGGATTCTGAATGGTGGACTCCTGCATGCAAGGAGTAGGGGAAAACACATTTATTCACTCCTGCCCATATTTGAATCTTGGCTACAGAATCTAGTGTCTTTTACCATGCTTTTCCTTCACTGTGAGTCTAAGACTAGTAGAGTTGATGTGAGTAGCTAAGGCCAGTTTAATATATAATGTCTAGAGCAATTATTATTTTAAAATCAGTTATCTCTTCTGCTTTACTAAACATTCAGAAGGACCTTTTGGTTTCACTCTCAAAATTACATGCAACACTACCACGTTTACCCATCTGGAGCCCAGTCAGACAACACCCTCATCTGCCAAAAACATGATCCAGGATCCTAGAAGGAAGCTAAAACCACAAAAATCAACCATCTCAAGTAGTTAAGACAGAACTTACTATGTCAAGTAGTTAAGACAGAGCTCACTATGTCTGGGCACTAAAATTCCTGCACTTTTTTTTCCCCAAGAGGAACCTCTCAAAGCTTATTTACTCTGATTCTATACCTAAGAGTATCTAATTGCTAAAAGGCACAGATGTAAACTATAAGCAATCAAACCAACTAACCAAGAAATTCAGTGCCTCTAAAAGGCACAGATGTAAACCCAAGAGAAACCTCTCAAAACTAACTTACTCTGATTTTTTTTTTTTTTTTTTGAGACAGAGCCTCAAGCTGTCACACTGGATAGAGTGCTGTAGCATCACAGCTCACAGCAACCTCCAATTCCTGGGCTCAAGTGAGTCTCTTGCCTCCGCCTCCCAAGTAGCTAGGACTACAGACGCCCACCACAACGCCCTGCCATTTTTTGGTTGCAGCCATTGTTTGGCGGACGCAGGCTGGATTCCAACCCGCCAGCTTAGGTGTACGTGGCTGGTGCCGAGCCTCTTACTCTGATCTTTATACCTAAGGGCATCTAAATTCTAAGCCCAGAGCAGATAAGCAGCTAATGGCAAGTGAACTAAGACAGAAAGGAAAATGAAGGCATACTTGCCAGGAGCTGGCAAGAGCTCATTCTACATAACAGCCTGAGGCATATAGGCATGTGAAAGGAAACGCAGTTACAATCCTCATTTGTCAGGGTCAAGCATAAAAACAGCAGAAATATCCACCCCTATCAATGACTAAACTACAGTGTATCCCCAACACAGGCAGTTAGAGATAGATTTTTCCATACCAATACAAAAACTATCCAAGACACCCTTTTAATGACAAAGAAACATTTATGGTTGTCTTATGTAAGGAAAAAATGATACTGTGTATTTCTGAGGGATGGGATTTTTCTCTCACACACACACATTACTGGGAAAAATGTAACAAAATATAATAGGATGATAATGGCAACCTCCAGGGAGAGCTAAGGGGCCAAAGGTGGTTTCCATTATTTTCTTAAACATAGAGAATTTGATATCATTTCAATTATATAGGAAAAAGTCCCAGCAATTGGGGCTCACTTGGCACAGAGGCAAACCAAAGATTCCAAAGGTAATACAATTGCATCAAAATTATCATTAATGAAATAATTCAAAATCAGCCTGAACAAGAGCAAGATCCTGTCTCTAAAAATAGCTGGGCATTGTGGTGGGCGTCTGTAGTCCCAGCTACTCAGAGGCTGAGGTAAGAGAATCACTTGAACCCAAAGTTTGAGGTTGCTGCGAGCTATGACAAAAAGGGCACTCAACCCCAGCTGGACTGAGTGAGACTCTGTGTCAAAAAAAAAAAAAAGAGGACAGCTCCTGTGGCTCATGGAGTAGGGCGCCAGCCCCATATACTGAAGGTGGCAGGTTCAAACCCAGCCTTAGATGAACTGCAAAACAGAAAAATAGCTGGGTGTTGTGGCGGGTGCCCGTAGTCCCAGCTACTTGGGAGGCTGAGACAAGAGAATCACCTAAGCCCAGGAGTTGGAGGTTGCTGTGAGCTGTGTGACACCACATCACTCTACCCAGGGCAATAAAGACTCTGTCTCTACAAAAAAAAAAAAAAAGAGAGAGAGAGAAATAATAACCTCAATCTCCAATAGGCTAAATTACAAGTCTAGTTGCCAACCAACTTGAGAAAAGTTTCTTTCCCACATGGTAAAATGCTCCAATAATAAAAAAGGAACTTTTTAGCTATTCAAAAGACCTTAGGAAAGAGTGTTCCTAAAATCATTTTTCTTTTTTTTTTCCAAGACAGAGTGTCAAGCTGTCACCCTGGGTAGAGTGCCATGGTGGCATCATGACTCACAGCAACCTCCAACTCTTGGGCTTAAGCAATTCTCTTGCCTCAGCCTCCCAAGTAGCAGGGACTACAGGTGCCGCCACAATGCCCAGCTATTTTTGTTGTTGCAAATGTCATTGTTGTTTTAGTTGGCCTCGGTCGGGTTTGAACCCACCAGCTTTGGTGTATGTGCCTAGCACCCTACCACTGAACTATAGTCACTGCCCCTAAATCATTTTTCAATGTGAGACTCTCCAGATTCCTGGAGTACTTAAATAAACAACAAAACCTGAAGTTCCTTGGGAGGGGACAGCAGAAACTGAGGTAGACTGCTGTGGCATCACAGCTCACAGCAACCTCCAACTTCTGGGCTTATGTGATTCTTTTGCCTCAGCTTCCCGAGTAGCTGGGACTATAGGCGCCCGCCACAATGCCCGGCTATTTTTTTGTTTTGTTTTGCAGTTTGGCCAGGCCGGGTTTGAACCCACCAACCTGGGTATATGGGGCCAGCGCCCTACTTGCTGAGCCACAGGAGCCGCCCACACCTAAGGATTCTAATCACAGAGATTGTACTGAACAAACTTAAGGATGGACAGACCTCAATAACAATCACAACATTACACAGGTACATGGAAGAGTCTGCAAACTTCCAAAACGTTTCCACTACAAGCTGAAAAGAATCATTGGTGGGGAAGAAAGTAACAGGAGTTGGTAAGTGGGGAGACTTGGAACAGTAGCAGGGAAAGGTGTTAGAGTCAAGTACCAACTATGAAGCAATTAAACCAACCAACCAACCAAGAAATTCAATGCCTCTAAAAGGCACAGATGTAAACCATAAAAGGAGTGTGTGGTGGGCGGCACCTGTGGCTCATCGAGTAGGGCACCGGCCCCATATACTCTGTCTCTACAAAAAAAAAAAAAAAAAAAAAAAATTTGGAGTGTGTGGGGCTGGTGGTAGAGCAGGTCTTCCAACTAGAAACTCAGGGGGTCCTATAATCAGAGCACACAGCAGTCTCCTGATAATCATTCCCCTCTGGGACTTTTGGTATCACACATCCATCTACTCCCACTCTTGTAACCAATAGGCCCACTGTGGGTGGATGGGTCTAGGGCAGTCTGAAACTATTGACACTTGTAAATTATTCGAAATGCTGGGCAACCATAGCTCAGTGGTTGGGGCATCAGCCACCTGCACTGGGGCTGGTTGGTTTGAACCTGGCCCAGGCCTGCTAAACAACAATGACAACAACAACAAAAACAATATAGGGTGTTGTGGTGGGCACCTGTAGTCCCAGCTACATGGGAGGCTGAGGCAAGAGAATCACTTAAGCCTGAGAGTTTAAGGTTCTTGTGAGTTGTGACCCCATGACCCTCTATCAAGGGCGACATAGGCTCTGTCTAAAAACAAAACAAAACAAAACAACAACAAAAAGACCTAGTATTTGTGTTCAGCAAACCCCATGCAAGGTTTCTTTTTTTTTTTTTTTGAGACAGAGCCTCAAGCTGTCACCCTGGATAGAGTTCTCTGGCATCACAGCTCACAGCAACCTCCAATTCCTGGGCTCAAGTGAGTCTCTTGCCTCTGCCTCCCAAGTAGCTGGGACTACAGGCGCCCACCACAACACCTGGCCATTTTCCACCAGCTCAGGTGTACGTGGCTAGCGCCTTAGCCCTTGAGTCACAGGTGCCGAGCAAAGGTTTCTTAAATTTTAGCATACCTGGCTCACATGCTCAGTTTTTTAAAAAGTGTTTGGGGGGTGGACAATCGTCAAAATGTTCCACAACAATGGCCAACCATGTGACTTCCCAGTTTAGGGACTTAGCTGAAGACGTAAAAACAAACTTAACAGAACTGTATTCTGTTCTCCATGCTAAATGGCTGCAACACACCACATGACAAAGTAGTTCTGCAAAGAAGTAGCCTTACATTCAAGTAAGGCCAGGAGAGGTGGCTCATGCCTGTAATCCTAGCACTCTGGGAGGCGGAGGCAGGTAGATAGCTTGAACTTACAGGTTCAAGACTAGCCTGAGCAAAATTCGAGACCTCGTTTCCACTAAAATAGAAAAAATGAGGCAAGAGAATCACTTGACCCAAGAGTTGAAGGTTGATGTGAACTATGATGCCATGGCACTCTACCCAGGGTGATAGCTTGAGACTCTGGGAGGGAGAGGGGGGAAGGAAATTCAAGTAAGTAAATGTATACAATAAGATGAAGATGGCTGATGACAAGAAATTTAAACACTGATATTAGAGGTATCAGTGATGGCTTAGGTAGATGTTTAAACATGTGCATCCCTGGGGCGGCTCCTGTGGCTCACCAAGTAGGGCGCCAGCCCCATATACCGAAGGTGGCGGGTTCAAGCCTGGCCTTGGCCAAACTGCAAAACAAAAAAATAGCCGGGTGCTGTGGCGGACGCCTGTAGTCCCAGCTACTAGGGAGGCTGAGGCAAGAGAATCGCTTAAGCCCAAGAGCTGGAGGTTGCTGTGAGCTGTGTGATGCCAGCGCACACTACCCAGGGCGGTAAAGTGAGACTGTCTCTACAAAAAAAAATAAAACATGTGCATCCCTGCCTGCCATATTTAGAAACTCAGAAATAAAGATTTAGTCCAGTCTCGATATATATATATATTTTTTGAGACAGAGCCGCAAGCTGTCACCCTGGACAGCGTACTGTGGCATCACAGCTCAGCAACCTCCAACTCCTGGGCTCAAGCAATTCTCCTGCCTCCGCCTTCCAAGTAGCTGGGACTACAGGTGCCTGCCACAATGCCTGGCTATTTTTTTTTTTTTTTTTTTTTTGAGACAGAGCCTCAAGCTGTCACCCTGGAGAGAGTGCTGTGGCATCAAAGCTCATAGTAACCTCCAATTCCTGGGCTCAAGCAAGTCTCCTGCCTCTGCTTCCCAAGTATCTGGGACTACAAGCGCCCGCCACAACGCCCGGCCATTTTTTGGTTGCAGCCATCATTGTTTGGTGGGCCGGGCTGGATTCGAACCTGCCAGCTCAGGTGTACGTGGCTGGCGCCTTAGCCCGTTGAGCCACAGGCGCCGAGCCATGCCTGGCTGTTTTTTGGTAGTAGCTGTCATTGTTGCTTGGCAGGCCGGGGAGGATTTGAACACACAAGCTGAGGTGTATGTATGTGGCTGGCGCCTTAGCCGCTTGAGCCACAGGCGCCAAGCCTCCACTCTCGATATTTTGTGAATATAATGAGGAAGTCATTTCTTCCTTTTGCCTATACTCCTCAGGTGAAAGGAAAGATAAAAAATGAAGTCATGGCTTGGCACCTATGGCTCAAGCGGCTAAGGTGCCAGCCACATACACCTGAGCTGATGGGTTCAAATCCATCCTGGGCCGGCCAAACAATAATTACAGCTACAACCAAAAAATAGCCAGGCATTGTGGTGGCCGCCTGTAGTCCCAGCTACTTGGGAGGTGGAGGCAGGAGAATGGCTTGAACCCAGGACTTGGAGGTTGCTGTGAGCTGATGCCAGGGCACTCTACCCAGGGCGATAACTTGAGGCTATGTCTCAAAAAAAAAAAAAAAAAACCCAGAGTCACTTAGAAAAGTAAATCATCTCTTATAGAACAAAATTCAGAAAGCAGGATCAGGTTGGTCCAATCAAGCAGATATAATAGAAGTTAAATGATCCACCCTAGTATCTAACCTTACATAAAGAATTAACATGAACAAATAAAAGTGCCATAAAACCAAAACACAAAAGAATATTATTGTTAAACACCCTATGGGATTTATAATTGATTATAACAACTTTGCCCATAACACCTTAAGGACAAGTAAGAACTGACACATTGATCATTGTACTAATCAGAAAACAGTTCAAAAATTATCCTTCAGGGATCCTTACAAATGGTACCAGGTTCCTCATTTGGGACTACGGGGCACACCTCTCTTGGCTAATTTTTTAGGATGGAAAAGCTCATGCTATGGGGCAGCACCTACAGATAGAAGGAACATAGGGAACCCCATATGAAGCAGGGGTCCTAGTGCCTCCTCATATCCATGATTCAAGGAGTATGGGCACCGGCCCCATATACCAGGGGTGGCAGGTTAAAGCCTAGCCCTGGCCAAAACAGCAAAAAATAAAAGAAAAAAGAAAAGAGAAAGAAAAGCTCATGCTATATTACTCAGCTAAGTCTCCAGCTTCTGGCCCCCAGTAATCCTCCCATCTTGGCCTCCAAGTGTTAGGATTATAGGCGTAAGCCGCCATACTCAGCCTTTAGGGAAGGTTTTTAACACAGGCAGCCATACTAACAAGAGCAGACTCTACTGAACTCCCCATGCCATTCTTCCTGTTTTGGAGGGGTTTAAGAGAAGAGTCTCACCCGGGCTAGAGTGACATGGCCTCAGCCTAGTTCAGAGCAACCTCTAACTCCTGGGCTCAAGTGATCCTCCTGCCTCAGCCTCCCAAGTAGCTGTGACTACAGGCACACACTACCATGTCCAGCTATTTTCTATTTTTAGCCGAGATGGGGGTCTCATTTCTTGCTGTCTTACTCCCACTTCACCAGCACTCAGCAAATCCTTACCCCTGACGTCCTATTGATCTATGCTGGGACAGATAGAAGGAACACAGGGAACCCCATATGAAGCAGGGGTCCTAGTGCCTCCTCATATCTGTTATTCTGTAAAATGGCTAAGATGATTATCACCATTGATCATTGTGAACAATGAAGTTTAGCACAATGGCAGAGCACCATCCACACAAGATGTATCACACGGAACATACTGCTTTTCCACCATGTCCTGGGAACATTGCAATGGACACAGAACACTTTATGGTTTTTGACACTGGGAAGAATTCTGTATCAGAAGTCCCAACACAGGTGGACAAGGTAGCTCACGCCTGTAACCCCAGCCTTGGGAGGCCAAGGTGGGTGGATTGCCTGAGCCAGAGTGAGACCTCCTCTCAAAAACAAAAAACAAGTAGCCAGGCATTGTGGGAGGCACCTGTAGTCCCAGCTACTTGGGAGGCTGAGGCAAGACAATTGCTTAAGCCCAGGAGTTTGAGGTTGTTGTGATCTATGACGCCATAGCACTCTACCAAGGGTGACAAAGTGAAACTCTGTCTCAAAAAAAAAAAAAATAGTCACAATACTTAGTGTCCCCACTGACTTGGCCACTAACCACCTGGATGGCACGGTTGGAACAGAAAGTGCTCCAGGCACCTGTAGCTCATCGAGTAGGGCGCCGGCCCCATATACCGAAGGTGGTGGGTTCAAACCTGGCCTCAGCCAAACTGCAAAACAACAACAACAACAAAATAGCCGGGCGTTGTGGCGGGTGCCTGTAGTCCCAGCTACTTAGGAGGCTGAGGCAAGAAAATCACCTAAGCCCTGGAGTTGGAGGTTGCTGTGAGCTATGTGACGCTACAGCACTCTACCGAGGGTGAAAAAGTGAGACTCTGTCTCTCCAAAAAAAAGAAAGTGCTCCAGGATCCCTCAGCACTCACATGTTGGGGTTCTGCAGGAGATACTTACTCTGTGCACAGATGTAGGGGTAGGTAAGGGACTGATGTTGCAGTTCTGATTCCCAAGAGCAGACAGCCCCTCAGGTGAGCTGGTGGGAGAGGGAGAGCTCAGGGATGAATGGCTGAGGACAGAGTCTTCTTCAGGGCCTGATTCCAGCACCTCACTCTCCGAGGTCATACTCTTGTCTAGAGATGTTATTGGAAGAGTCTTATCTTGCAGAGGTCTCACAGCCAAGATATCTTGCAAGACGACCACAGGTACCTTGCCTTTGAACAGGATGCCCCTGGCTTCACTCCAGTTGTACCATTCCTTTTCGAGGCATGATCTCAGGCCACCTGTCAACTCTGGGCAGCTTCGTGATGAACATTCCAAGGAGTTACCACTCCTCTCTGCACCACTGCCTTCAAAGACAATACCATCCTCCTCTGTTTTGCAAGGAACATCTGAAAGGGTCTCTTCAAGAAATGTCAAGTTGTGGCTCTGAATGGCCTGCTGATCTGCAGCTCCTTCCTTGTCCCCATTTACTGCCTCCCTGGGGGGAGAGACTTCTGGATTCAGTCTTCTGTGGTGGACAGGACTGTCTGGCTGTTCATCTGAGTCCTCTGTCAGATCGATTATTACTGAGCTCTGGCCAATACTGGTCTCGATGCTACTTCCTACAGAGTTATCTAAGGGACCCTTCCCATTGACAAGTTTTTGTGTAAAGTCTACATCAGAACCCATACGACAGTTGTTTTCCAAGGTGTCTGAATCGGGGACTTTACTCTGCACAGAAGCACTCTGACAGCTTCTCACATCGTCAGCTTTCTCCTTTGGGACAAGATTCAGGGGCTTAAATGGCAGACGGGCTGAAATGAAGACAGGAGGTTATCCTTTTAGTTTAAATATAGAATAAGTCGGGCGGCGCCTGTGGCTCACAGAGTACGGCGCCAGCCCCATATACTGAAGGTGGAGGGTTCAAACTCGGCCTCAGCCGAACTGCATAACGAAAAAATAGCTGGGCATTGTGGCAGGCGCCTGTAGTCCCAGCTACTTGGGAGGCTGAGGCAAGAGAATCGCCTAAGCCCAGGAGTTGGAGGTTGCTGTGAGCTGTGTGACACCACGGCTCTCTACCGAGAGTGATAAAGTGAGACTGTCTCTACAAAAAAAAAAAAAAGTAGAATAAGTCATGTGTTTGAAAATTACATAATTCATTGGGATTTGGAAAGGGAGTGTAGAATTTTATTTATGAATTTTAGACAAAGTCTCACTTTGTCGCCCTCATAGAGTGCTATGACGTCATAGCTCAAATCTCAAACTCCTGGGCTCAAGCAATCCTCTTGCCTCAGTTTTTCTCTTTTAGTAGAAACAGGGTCTCGCTCTTCCTCAGGCTGGTCTCAAACTCCTAAGCTTAATCCATCTACCTGCCTTGGCCTCCCAGAGTGCTAGGATTATAGGCATAAGCCACCTGGCCCAGCCAGTGTATAAATTTTTTTGTTGTTGTTGAGACAGAGTCTCACCCTATGCCCCTGTGCACAGTGCAATGGCGTCATAGCTCACTGCAACCTCAGACTCGGGCTGTGGGCATCCTGCTGCCTCAGCCTCCAGAAGCCACTGGGATTACAAGCGCTCTCTGCAGTGCCTGGCTGGGTTTTTCCATTTTTTTCATGAGTCAAGGTCTCACTCTCACTCAGGCGAGTCTCCAACTCCTGAGCTCAAGCAATTCTCCCTCCTCAGCCTCCCACAGTGCTGGATTACAGGTGTGAGCCACTGCGCCTGGCCAGTGTACAGAATTTTAAAGTTTAAAAGGACTATCTTTTCATTCTGTATTTTTCCAATATTCTATTTGTTTGTTTTATATACCTTAACTATTTCTTGATTCTTTTATTTTTATTTATTTGTTTTTGAGACAGAGTCTCACTTGGTCACCCTTGGTAGAGTGCTGTCGTGTTAAAGCTCACAGCAACCGCAAACTCTTGGGCTCAAGAGATTCTCTTGCCTCAGCCTCCCAAGCAGCTAAAACTACCGGCGCCTAACAGAACAACTGGCTATTTTTTGTTGCAGTTTGCCTGGGGCCAGGTTTGAACCCGCCACCCTCAGTATATGGGGCTGGCACCCTACCCACTGAGCCACAGGTGCTGCCCTATTTTTTTTTTTTTAATCTTCCTGATCAAATAGCTCAGACTGTAAATGAGCACCCTATCTAAAAAACAAACAAAAAAACTGACAAGCATTTAGCAGGGACATTGACAGAATTTTTTTTCTGATCTATTCAAGATCTAGTTCATATTCAACTTTATTTTTAATGGGCAAAAATCCCATTTGACAGTAACTGCATCTGCCTCTCAAGTGGAAAATACATAGAACCATTTATGGAAAGGTTTTCTTTCTGGCACCACACTCCAGACTCTTGTCAGTTTTTCTCATCAATCAAACCTAACCTCCCAAGGCCTGCCAGCCTTTGGGCTGGTCATAAGCAACACAGCAACACCTCTGGGAGTTAGGAAATTCAGATGAGTAAACTTCTCAAGGAACCTACATTCATGTAAATGCCCAAGAATCTTTTATTAACCATTTCATAATGTAATAGACCAAATCAGTAAAGCTGCTCTTGATCAATCGTAGTCTCATCAGTTTATAAAATAAAGGATACCCTGAATCCCTCAGGTCCTCACCTTCTGGACTTACACTTCCCTACATTCCCATCAACACCAAACTTGCTATCATTCTAACAGGAGGGAACCAGATTAATAACTAAGTTTTAAAAACCAGAAACCAGTTTTTAAAAAAGTATAATCCAAAGGGCCAGGCCTGATGGCTCACACCTATAATCTGAGCAATCTGGGAGGCAAAGGTGGCTGGATTGCCTGAGCTCAGGTTCAAGACTAACCTGAGCAAGAGCAAGACCCTGTCTCTAAAAAAAAAAAAAAAAAAAAAAAAGAAGTCGCTGGGCAGTATAGTGGGCATCTGTAGTCCCACCCACTCTGGAGGCTGAGGCAAGAGAATAGCTTAAGCCCAAGAGTTTGAGGTTGCTGTGAGCTACGATGCCATGGCACTTAACCCCAGGGGGACTGAGACTCTGTCTCAAAAATAAAAAATATATGTATATATATATAATCCGGTCACCCACTCATCTGGCTGAAGGGTTAATGCATTCCACATTTTACACAAAAGGATTCATGGACATTTATCTTTCTATAAACCAGTGGTTCTCACTGGAAGCAGTTCTATCTCTCAGGGGACATCAGCAGAGGCTAAGGATATTTTTGGTTGTCAAAACTTGAAGAAGCCTCCTGATATTTAGTCGGAAGATGCCAGAGATGCTGCTAAACATCCTGCAATCTATAGCATAGACCTCAGGAGAAAAAATTACAAAATGTTAATAGTGCTGAGATTGAGAAATGCTCCTGCAAGGTAGAGACCTCCTAGGATTTACTGCTGGAAATCTAAGGAAACATTACTGAATTAAAATGAGTTTACCAGCTTCCTAGTATGAAGACCAATTGTTCCTCTCCCCTCTGGTCCCTTTTGATGCTTTCACTGAGGACCCCCACAGGATGCAATGAAGGGTATCAATTAAGAACAATTTTTTTTCCTGACAGAGTCTCACTTTGTCACCCTCAGTAGAATGCCATGGCATCTTAGTTCACAGTAACCTCAAACTCTTGAGCTCAAGCAATCCTCTTGTCTCAGCCTCCCGAGTATTTGGGACTACAGGTGCCAGCCACAAGGCCTGGCCATTTTTAGGAAAGAGGTCTTGCTCTTGCTCAGACTGGTCTCAAACTTGTAAGCTCCATCCACATGGCCTCCCAGAGTGCTAGGATTACAAGAGTGAGCCACCACACCCAGCCATAGGAACAACTATTTAACCCATTATCAGAGTTACCTTGTATTAACTTCTTAACTGGAAAAGCTGGTCTATCTTTGCAATCCATGGCTGTAAATAAGAGTATCAAAGGATAAGTTATTAAATCTTGGAAATAATCAAATCAGCAAATACATACACAGAACCAATTATGTACCAGGTGGTTCTTAAGTGAAAGTGATTTTGACCTTTTTGACCTCAACTTTGGCAATGTCATGATAGGGTATGGCTCAAACGGGTGCTACTCAAATCTGGTGGGTAGAGGTTGAAGATACTGCTAAATATCCTATAGCCTCCCCAAATAATTACTTGGCTCAAAATGTCAGTAGGTTGAGAAATCTCACCCTTGACACTTGACACATTTTTTTTTTTGTGGCACTTTGAAACTTTTTTATTATTATGTCTTCCCCCAAACAGAACGCCAGCTCTTTGACAACAGTGAGACTTGTTCTATACTGCAGCTACAGCACTTAACTCAGTGTCTGGAATATACCAGGAAGCAAATGAATAGAGTAACAGGAACAATGAAAGTGGACTGAGTAAAAGTAGAGATAAAACATCAGATTATCTATTTCACCATTAACATGACCTCAAAATACCTTCCTCCAACCCAAGAAACCATCACCAAGTCTATAAAATTAGAAAAGGGTCCATTTTCTTGTGAAAGAGAGCTTGTGCGTACGTGTTTTGGTAGCACATATACTAAAATTGGGGAGTTAATGAAGGGGATACAATTTGAAGCACTCTGAGTTTGTCAAGCAGGAGCTGAACTGCCATCAATGATAGGGAAGAATATTTTCCTACATCCAACAGAAATGACCACAAATAGAAAGTTTTGGACAAATATCTTTACATAGTTAGAGGTTCATACTGCTAGGAGATTTGCCTTGGAAAAATCTAGGTAGCTTGGCTAATCTAGATAGTCTGTGTAAAAGCTACATATAAAAATAATTTTTTTTTCTTTTTGCACTTTTTGGTTGGGACCGGGTTTGAACCTGCCACCTCTGGTATATGGGGCTGGTGCCCTACTCCTCTGAGTCACAGATGCCACCCAAAAGTGAGTATTTTTAAAAGTAGACTGGAGCTTTCTAAAGACACTCACCTGCTCAAGATGAAACTGCCCCCCACCTCCCCAAGCCTGGAGAGTAAGAAAAGGTACGCAAAAGATTCACATTTCCTTTCAGTTAGCAAAAAACATAGATTTCCCCTCCTGTCAACTGAAGGATATATAGTCTTTAGCCATATAAATTTATTTTCAGGACAACCATAAGAACTTATTAGTGTATCCCTGAGCACACTAGCTTTGATGCAAGTGGAACAGAAACAACCTCAAGTCTACATAAAGAAAGATCCCCTCTCTTACCCAGAGATCTGGACTGTCCAGAAGTACACACACAATTCACACATGTGTGCATAAAGTTACCAAGTGCTCTTTATTCTGAGATTATGACCTAATTTTCATTAGAACATCCTTTCCTTTAATGATAGTATATGGTTCTAGCAGGAGTTTTTTTTTTAAAGTTAAACATTGTGACTTGCACCAAAGATCATAGCTCCATGAATGTCCCAACTTTATTTATATTAATTTTGTTTCTGTGACGTCCCAAAGGCTAGAAGCAACTAGCTGTAACAATCCTAAGTCATAACAACCAATATACCATTGCCAAGTGTCTCCTAGCCAACGAGACCCCACCCCCTTGTTAACTGAGTTTGAGAAGCCCTGATTTATGTCCACTCTAGCCCTCGGTTCATTCATGACTTATTTGGCACCTACTAGGAAAGTCAAGCAGAAGAGACGACAACCTGGTTTCTTTTGGTTCATCATCCCACGATTTGGGAGCCCCTGCTGTGTGCCAACATGCAGAAAAGAGAAAGTCACCTTGCATCATCAGGAAGAAGGAAAAACGAGTCCCAGTTCCTTGACAATCCCTACCTTCTGGGCCTCTTACCTGGGCTTGCTCCGACCTGCAGACCCAGTTCTGTTCCCTAAGCCCAGTAACTTCCGGCCTCAGTTTACCCACCCGCTGCAATGCCCGATTTGGTCAAGGGATACAGACGAACTCAATAACCGGCAGAGTCAGCTCTCTCGCCTTCCCGATCCTGTTTACCCTCTTGGTCTCACCGCCCTGTCCCCCCGAGAACCATGGAAGCGCAAAAGGGTCAGGAAAATATACATACGGTCGCAGTTGCAACAATAACGTCAAGGAGGGCGCCCTTTGGGACGCAGGGCCCTAGCTCAGGATTGTAAGTCCTCAGGGACCGAATGCCCAGCCGGTTAAGAGCAGGCCCAGGGCCTAGCGGCTTATCTGTCCCCAACCGCCGCCTCGGCCGAATAGGCCGCGCGCCGCGCCCCCCCTTCCCCTCAGCCCGAGTCCCGAACAGACCTAAGGCCACTCCCGTGGCGCCCGACGCCACGCACTCCAGTTCTTCCAGCATCGCCCCGGCGGAGCCTTGAACTTCCCCCAGGCGGCAGAGGCGCGGGTTCTGCTCAGGCGGCCGCTGTTGCTGGCCCTCCCGCCCGTGCTGCTGCTACCTCAGCCGCCGCGCTCGTATTTGGCGGGAACCACAGCGACCCCCGTATCCGGCGCGCCGATTGGGCGAGATCGTGTCACGTGAAATCCCGCCTCAGGAAGACAGGAGCGACTGGAGCATCCTCGCGAGAACCGTGGCTTCCATTCCTACTTTCGCTCCGCTATTGATATCCCCTCGGGGAGGCGGGACTTACCTCGGGGACCTGTCATTGGCTGGGAAGGAGATGTCCTGCGATTGGGAGACAGAGGTGTCAAACTGAGTGCTAGGCGCTGTGATTGGATGAATGCGTGGGATAGTCTGTAGGAGGTGGGCGGGCCAGGCTCTGACGTCACCGAGAAGCCCCTGTGGAACTGAGATTAGATGAGGACTCTGAAATTTTGAGTTTATCTTAATGGGAGGGACATCGGCTGAAGATATCGACAGCAATTAAAATTACAAATTGCCTTCTATATAAACAACAAAATATGGGGCGCCGGCCCCATCTACCGAAGGTGGCG
Source organism: Arctocebus calabarensis (assembly GCA_963573935.1). Lineage (NCBI taxonomy): Eukaryota > Metazoa > Chordata > Mammalia > Primates > Lorisidae > Arctocebus > Arctocebus calabarensis. Next base: position 20,782 of record CAUYON010172901.1, read on the forward strand.
GGTTCAAGCCCGGCATGGGCCGAACTGCAAAACAGAAAAATAGCCGGGCGTTGTGGCGGGCACCTGTAGTCCCAGCTAGTTGGGAGGCTGAGGCAAGAGAATCGCCTAAGCCCAGGAGTTGGAGGTTGCTTGTGTGACGCCATGGCAGTCTACGAAGGGCGATAAAGTGAGACTCTGTTTCTACAAAAAAAATAAAAAATAAAGTTGGGTAGCACTTCTGGAACACTTAATGCGCAGTAAAATATATTCAGAGTAAGTGAATCGATCCTTTCTGGTTTAATCCCCAGGAAGTTTGTCCGTACTGTTTTCTCTGCCAGAACAATCTAATTATTATTATTCTTAGTATTTTTGGCATTTTTTTGGCCGGGTCCGGGTTTAAACCCGCTACCTCCAGTTTATGGGGCCGGCACCCTACTCACTGAGCCACAGCCGCCGCCCCCTTTTTTGAGACACAGAGTCTCACTTTGTCGCGCCTCGGTAGAGTGCTGTGGCGTCACATCTCACAGCAACCTCAAACTCTTGAGCTCAAGTAATTCTCTTGCCTTAGCCTCCGAAGTAGCTGGGATTACAGGCGCCCGCCACAACACCCGACTATTTTTTTGTTGCAGTGCTCATTATTGTTTAGCTGGCCCGGGCCAGGTTCGATCTATCCAGCCTGGGTGTATGTAGCCGGCGCCCTAACCACTGAGCTTGAGCGCCGCCGCACCAGGCTATTTTTAGAGACAGGGTCTTGCTCTTGTTCAAGCTGGTCTCCAGCTCGTGAGCTTAAGCTATCCACTTCTTCAGCCTCCCAGAGTGTCAGAATTATAGGCCTGAGCCCCTAACGTCCGACCCTGCCTAAAACAATCTTATTGCAGCTCTTTACCTGGCTTTTACCTAATTTTCAGATTTTAGATTGAAACCTCAAGTAGCCTTTCCTTCCCAACCCTAACAGCACTAAATAACTACAACGTCGTTTTTTCCTTGAAGCAACTACAGCTGTGTCTATTTATTGTGTATTATTTAAGTAATGAATTTTTGTTTTGTATTAGCTTCATGAGGGAAGGAATCGAATCATTCCTCACTAGGCCCCAGAATCCGTCAGTAACTGATTTATTAGTTCAATAAATACTTGAGTGAATATATAAAATTTTTTTTTTTGAGACAGTCTCAAGATCTTGGCCTGGGTAGAGTGCCTTAGCATCATAACTCACAGCAACCTCCAACTCAGGCTCAAGCGATCCTCTTCACTCAGTTCTTCTATTTTTAGTAGGGATGGGTGTTGGTGGGATGTCTCGCTTTTGCTGAGGCTGGTCTGTAACTTGTGAGCTCAAGCAATCCACCTGCCTCCGCCTCCCAGAGTGCTAGGATTACAGGCTTGAGCCACTGCGCCCAGCCAATATCATTTGATTAAATTGTGTAGACCTGTTTAATCAACAGTTTAAAAAAGCTTTACACAGGGCCAAGCGCAATGGCTCACACCTGTAATCCTAGCACTCTGGGAGGCCGAAGTGGGTGGATTGCTGAGCTTCCGAGTTCTAGACCAGCCTGAGCAAGAGCAAGAGCAAGAGCAAGACTCCTGTCTCAAAAAAATAGCCAAGCATTCTGGCAGGTGCCTGTAGTTCTAGCTACTTGGGAGGCTGAGGCAAGAGAATTAGAGACAGGGTAATTTTTTTTTTTTTGCAGTTTTTGGCCAGGGCCGGGTTTGAACCCGCTACCTCCAGTACATGGGGCCGGCACCCTACTCACTGAGCCACAGACACTGCCCCCTTTTTTGACACACAGTGTCTCACTTTGTCACGCCTCGGTAGAGCCCAAGAATTTGAGGTTGCAGTGTGCTATGATGCCACTGCACTCCACCAAAGGTGACAAAAAATAAATGAAAAGCCTCACAGAGAACTTCAGACCTTCAGTGTCAGCCTGTGGGTCTAGAAATAGATTTTCGTTGCCAATTTAATCTCTTAGAAGTACAAGTGAGGAGGTGACACTGAAATTTAGCCCATGTTTGTAATTCTAATGTGGTAAATTGAAAAATTAAATCAGTAGAATTGGTTGTGAAATGTGTGGACAAACAGAAAATTTGGGAACTTCACTTTGGGTAAGTCATATCATTATTCAATGCCTCGTTTTCTCTGTATGATCTGGAAGGAATTTTGCTGATATATATTAGTGGATCACAGTCGAAGGTGTATTATCAGACACTCTGAAGGACCTTTTTCAAACTATTTATAACAGCTCTACCTGTATCTAGGGGTACAAGATCGGGACCTGTATATTCTGCAGCAAACCTCTGATTGATCTAGTTTCCTTCCTTCTGTTGAAGCATTTGGAAACTTCTGGCCATCATCTGCTTGAGAAAAATCAACTAAAGCTGTCAGCAATTTCAGCACTGAAGTTCCACTCACTTTAGCTTTACTCATTCTCTCTCTCTCTCTCTCTCTCTCTCTCTCTGTCTGTAGTCTCTTTCTATTGTGCACGGGGTAGAGAGCTGTGGAGACACAGCTCACAGCAACCTCCAATTCCTGGGCTCAAGCCAGTCTCCTGCCTCCACCTCCCAAGTAGCTGGGACTACAGGCGCCGCCACAACACCTGGCCATTTTTTGCAGGCGCCGCCACAACACCTGGCCATTATTTGGTTGCAGCTGTCATTGTTGTTCTTCGTGGGCGCCTGTAGTCCCAGCTACTCAGGAGGCTGAGGGAAGAAAATCTCTTAAGCCCAAGAGTTTGCGGTTGCTGTGAGCAGTGTCTCCACGGCACTCTACCAAGGGCAACATAGAAAGAGAAGAAAGAAAGAGAGAGAGAGAGAGAGAGA